>KN837253.1:119252-132370 GCA_000827215.1 Sphaerobolus stellatus SS14 | reverse complement strand
ACTTGAGACGGATGAAAAAACCGTCAGCTGTTGACGTGAGGCAATTTAACAGTTTCGAGAGCGACGTTTTGAATAACCAGTCATTATTGGTTAGTTCGATTGGATATTATTTATCCTTCTACGGTATTTATGTCTCTAACCACCTATTTGGACCGTATGAATATGAAAGCCTTCGACAATTTTATTTTAGGTACCTGTGAAGAGGATAGGAAGTGATATTGAATATTCTCCAGCAACAAATTAGCACCTTATTTTAGAGATGACGATGGTTTTTTATTTTTATTTTTAATTGGAGGTACCTTCAGGGTCCAGGATCCGAATCATCACTCGCATCATCGTCCGATTTCGCCTCCCTCCGCGTCGAGGAAACGCTCTGGCAAATCAACCGATGTCCGCTCAGAGTCTGAACTCTGGCTGATTACTTGAAAAATATGTAAATAACGTGGCTAGTCTCAACCAAGAGATTACTTACCTCAATTATTCTTCATCAGGAAAGTTGACACGGGTGGCTAAATGTCTTCCTAGCTCGTCGATTTGCTATCTAGTGCTATCTAGCCTAGGACTGCTACGGGTCACTAAAGATCGCTTAATTCTCCTTGACTTACGCCTACCTTCAAAATCTCACGCAAAGCTGGAAGCGAAGGTTCCAACAAGTCACGTGCATTTCCGACTACCTTCGTCCTTTGAAGTTGAACCACCATCGCCATCTACTTCACTGACATCTTCTTCATCTTGAACTGCAGCATGTGCTACACTCTTAGGGCTTCTGTGTCGCTCTGACAGGGTTGAATAATTATGCTACACTCTGGAGCTCTTGGACTGGCTGCCCTCGAAAGTCCCTCTTGAAGCAATCTCACGCTACCTTCCAACAACATCCATCTCTGCTATTCTCTGCTGCTCTATGACTCAACTCTCCGATGACACATCTTAACACCAAATCTGCTGATCTACTGGCGATATTTCTTCACTAATATCTTCTTTATTTCTAGTGGGTCATGGAACTTCGGCTGGGACTGGGGTGGTTCACGTTGAGATTATTTGGAACCACAACTTGATACTTACATAAAGATGAGTCGGATTATATGTTCTTTCTTGAATTATCATTGATTGATTTCAAACCTTACAGCTAGTGCTTGGATCCAGAGTCAAATTGCTTGAAGGTGATTTTCAACAGCTAAACCAAAAGCTTTGCAGTGACCCAACTTTCACATTTTACCATTTGTTCATTTTCATAGCACTAGTAACTACTTTTTATATTCTTGTTATATTAGTATCAGTATATGTAGCTATGCCTTTAATATAATATTTTTCTTCTAGTAGTCCCTGAATAAATGAGGAACAATTGCCACTAGAGAGAGCTAGTTTGGTAGAGGCCCACTGATAGCTTAGCATTGAGCTAGATAGCACTAGGTAGCTACCAAGTGGGAATTCAACTATAGACACATTGTGCACCAGCAACAGAGCACCACTGGCATCTAATTCTGTTGTGCTTCTGTCGCTACTTGGTCGCTCCTCACGTCGCTCCACACTGGGTTGTCATGATGAGAACAGTCAATTTAAGAGTTTGAATAAATCTGTAATTACGCTTTATCCTCCCCATAATGGAAAAACAAATTTTAGAACAATCACTCTCTTTTACAAAGCTCATTCAAGCATTCCTTGAAGCCATAGATGAAGAGTTTATTCAGAAACAAGGCCGCCTTAGACCAGGGGGAAAAGCTGATTTATCTGAGTTAGGTGACACAGTTTGGAAAGAGCAGTTTCGGTTTTTAAGCATTGCCATTGCTTTTCTGCCCCTCTTGCTCACCCTTACCTTAGCTTTACACAGGCCGAAGTCGAGGAACTAGTGGTTGTATTGGATCTTCCCAATTTTATTTCCTGTCCAATGACACGAATCAAAGAGGATCGAATAACTGCATTATGCATGATGCTCCGACGCCTCACATATCTTGCTCGTCTCGCTGATGTTGAGATGCAATTTGGATGGGAACGAACCCGCTTCTCACGAATCACTCAGCTTACTGCCTTTTATTTGTGGACAAGATGGAAACATCTACAATTCGATCCTACGTGCCTCACACGAGAAAAGCTTACCTCTTTTGGACGCAAAATCAAGGCTAAAGGAGCCCCCCTTGATTCCATTGTGGGCCTTATTGACGGAACCCTTCAGAAAAATGCTAGGCCTATCCATAATCAACATCTCATTTACAATGGCTGGAAGCAAATTTACTGCTTAAAGTACCATGCAGTGATATTGCCAGATGGTCTTGTGATCCATGTTTATGGGCCAGTCGATGGCCGAAGACATGATCAGAAAGTTTTCACCGAGAGTGGGCTGGAGGACCTCCTCGAGAAACATTTCTGGACACCCAATGGCCAGCCACTGTTTCTTTATGGTGATCCTGCTTATAGGGATGGTGCACATATTCTCTCACCTTATAGAGGACCCATTATCACCGAAGATCAACAAGCGTTCAATACACAGATGAGCCGAATCCGTGAACCAATTGAGTGGCTTTTCAAAGAGGTTGCTCAAAAATTCACCTTTATTGATTTTTCTCGGAGCCAGAAAATCTTATTAACAACGTGTGCTCTCTACTATCTGGTAGCATTGCTCATGTGTAATGCACACACCATCCTGCACTATCCCCAGATCCCACAATGTTTTACTTGTCCACCTCCTACATTAGAGGAGTACTTCCAAGGAGGACCGGTTGAAGATCCTGAGTTAGACAACTGGTGTTTAGATTCAGTTTAGGAAGAGCTGGCAGTACAGGAGGATAAAGTTGGAGAAGAAGAACATAATGAGGAGAGAATAGAGGAATAGATATAATACATTATAATGTGCAGTTGCCGGTGAAAAGAGAAGAAAAAACAGAACATTTACTTATTAATCTTTCCTTTGTTGAATTATGGTTGAAAAGAGCCTAAGCATTTCCGTCTGCTGAGCATTCCGCTCAGACTCCTGTCGCATTTGAGTCTGCATGGTCTCATTCAACGTTGCCATCCCGTGAGCTAATCTATCAAAGCCGCTTATGAGTTGACCATGCCTCAGGTCATCACAGGCTTGCGCTTCTTGGAGTCGGTGGGTATCCTCTTCTTCTCGTTTCTGCAAGACTCTGTCAAGAGTGCTTTGATGATGAGGACATTTTGAGGCAGAAGGAGAGACATTTTCTTTGTTAGAAGTCATCGTTGATGAAAGCCTATAATAATAAAGATCAGTCACATAGTAAATAAATAGTATTATATTGTACCTTCATTTACGCTGTCCCTGCTTCTCACGAGCTGTGGCCCCGTCCAGTTGTGAAATGTCCATAAGTGTGTTCCTTGGCCTAATACCATTCATCACTGCATCCTTAAGCTCAAGAGCAGCTGCTTGTTCCTTGGATGCTTTGGTCCTTGCGCCAGTGGAGGCCTTTTCCTTAACCAAATTGTGTGCATCAATAAGGGAAATGAGGTCCGTCAGAGTCTAAAAAAATGGTTTAAATTTTTTAATGGGAGACAATATAAAACTCACTTGAATATGAGCATCAATCTCCTCGTTCACACCAGTCTTCTGTAAAGATTTTGTCTCCTCCTTCTGTAATATCAATTAGAATGAATAAAATAAATGACTAAACAAAAATGTATTATGCACCTGGTGTGCAGCTAAAATTCTTTTGAACCGTGTGCGACATGCAGGGCCAGACCGTTTGATAACTGTACCCTTCTCTCTGCTGTCTTTTTCCATTTCCTCAGCCAACTTGCTCCAAGCCATTTGCCCATTCCGACGTGTTGCTAGAAAAGATTCGTGTTTGGCAACCTCAGCTGCAAGAAACTGATCTTGCCAAGGCAGCCAGTATGGACTCCTCACATTCTTCACGTGTTTAGAGGTGTTGCCATCATCGCTTTCGAGGTTTTGGTCTCTTTCGGAAGGGGGTGATGATTCTGACTGTTGAGGAGATGCGCTGCACAAGGATTGTTGAGAGGAGTCTTCTTCTGGCAGTGATCCGTCCTCGCAGTCCCAGCTTGGGGAGTTCCGAGGTAAATGAAGCGTAGTTTGGCGAGCTTGGCTTCTAGTCGTTGGCATAATCCAATTTGAGAAGAGTTTGCTGTAAAGGGAATGCTTATAGGACACGCACGCGCTGTCACATGTTGTTATGGTGACGAAGCAGGTGGAGCGACATGTGGAGCAACCAAGTAGCGACAGAAGCACAACAGAATAGACACATTGTGCACCAGCGACAGCGTCGTCATCGCTGGAATAAAGAAAGGGAAAGGAAATGAAACGCGATGAATCAGGAAAGCAAATCAAGAGATTACGCTAGATGGAATGGAATAGATGTTAATGGAAAGAAGCGAGATGGAAAGTCTTGTAATATGAAAACGTCCAACGAAGCAAAGAGTCTGTAAACATAAACAAAACCGAACCGATATACCGATTTTCTCCCGTGCAAAGAGCGAGCGAAAACGCTCTTCAAATCCGAATCCCGAACATCTCAGATAATAACACAAATCCTTCTCTTCCGTCTTCCCCACCGCGAACTCTATCTTCTTAAACGTCGCCGGCGCACCCGGGCCCGGCTTCCCACTCTGATTCTGCAGCGATGGTCCCCCACCAAGCACCGACTGCACATACATTCACCGTCCCCGTCTTGTCCACCATGTTGCATCCCCCTGCAGCACTCTCATGACACCTCCCGGGCGGGTTTCCAGCTTGCCGTCCGCCGCTAGACGGCAGTGGGCTTTGTGGAAGTTATTGAGAGGGGAGAAGGTCCTTGTGGGGGATATTGCTGTTGTGATGGTGGTGCTTGCGGTGGATACTGCGATGGAGGAGATCCTTGTGGCGGATACTGACTCGGCGGCGGCGGACCTTGCGGTAAATACTGACTCGATGCCGGCGGACCTAACACCATGGCGCGGCGGCGAAGCCGAGATAGGCGGCGTGTTCGAACTCCTATGCGCGCGTTAGGGTGTTTTGGAATCTACGATGATTGAGGCAGCACCTTGGAGAATGAGCGAAATCATGTTCTGATCATCGACTTTGGCGGCGGTGAACTAGCCCAAAAACAGCAGACCACGTAGGCTAGATGCGGCGACTCGACGCCAGAGATGGGCGCGTGGCTTTCTGGAGTAGCTGCATCGCAGCGTCGTGAGCGGGAGGAGGACCGAGTTGATCGAGAAGGCGGGCCATCCCCATGCGCTGTGTTCACGTCGTTAGGCTGCGAAAGTGAATAGAAAGAGAAGCCCGCACGTAATAACGACTCTCTACACCTCCCTTCATCCACTAGCACCCGCAACATCTCCAGTGTTCTCATAGTCCCTCCCGATCTCGAACCACCCTTTCACCCATCCAGCTCTCGCACTCGCTTCGAAGTCATAACGTGGTAATTTCTAGAGGTTGTCTAGAACGCAGCCGTTAGCTTGGAATAGGGCGCAAAGGTTGATCGCTTCGGGGGGGTATTATTGAGGATGTGCAAGAGGGCGGTTGCATAGGCGAGATCTCGATCTCGGACATGCAGGTCGGTGAGGATGATGATTCCAGAGTAGTTTGGTGCGTGGTCGCACTCGATGAAGTAGAGGATGGGATGCTAAGAAGTGAGGTACGGCATCGCCGTTGGGTTCGTTCGTCGTCATTGCGGTGGTGGTGGCGGTGTATTTGCCGGACTAGGTACCAAAAATGGAAACGCCGGGGGCTGTACACTATGACTAAGCTACGTGCGGAACGACCACCACGGCGGCTATTCACGCTGACTCAACATCTCAGGGCTCATTCCGCTCCACAACCTTTTGTTTTCTCAACGATTTCCTCAACCTCATGACTGACAACGCCATTAATTGGTGTGGTATCACTAATCAGCCCCTGGAAATACTGGATATGATGGTGGACTACATGGATAATAGTTCTTTACTTGCACTCACTGTAACGTGTCATCGATTCTATGATCATCTCAAACCTAACCATCTTGAGTTCCGCTTCATCCGCTGTGATATTTACCGTATACATCTTTGGAAAACATTGCAAGATCTTCCACTCCATGCATCCCGCATTCGACGAATCGAGCTCATGCCAGAAGCTGAAGACTCAGTCCATGTGGGTGAATGGAAACCACCTGTCCTTCCTCTTTCAATAATTCAGACGCGTCGAATCGTCGATTCTGTTGTGGAAATGATTGAAATAAACACGGATGATGGGGAGGTCGTCGTTATAGCTTCTACAATGCGAAGAACACCGGAAAGGACGGCGAAGGCGTCTTCTGCTCTAGCTTCTCTGATACGAGAAATGCACAGGCTTGAAAGCTTCCTTGATCGGACCGACATCTCACTGGAAGTAGTGTATTCAGCGCTGAAGGAATCACGCCCAAATTTGAAGGATGTACATCTGTGTTGGCTCGAGTTGAATCAGCCTCAATCCACTGCATCTGTACGTCCAGAATCGTCCTCCTTTCTTTTGGCATGGAATTTATATATTTCTAGCTACGATACCTACAAAATCTTACGTCATTCTCTATCAATTCTCAATTTTCAGATTCATCCCTCGATGCATTGCGCGACCTCCTCATAGACAACTGTCCATTACTCCAGGACATTTATATCCACCCAAACTGTGCCTTTCATGGTTTCAGGTTTAATATTTTATGGTTACTCCAACAAGGCAATTGGCATCATCTTCGTCGTCTAAACATCGGTCGGAACACTTCATTATGGGACTTCGATGTTGGATATGACATGGACACAGATGAACTTATAACTATAATATCGGATTTTCTGAGGAGGCACCCTATGCTAGAATGCCTGTGGTTCTGGAGAAATGACATGCTTCGCCCCCGATGTATCCCTCCAGATGCGGTTCCCAAACTCCGGCGGCTTATGTTCAACGGCACTTCAGATCGTACACAACTGTCTAACGTGGTGCCAATCGAGGTGGCAGAACGTCTGGAATTTATCTGGACAGATATCAAGGCGGAGGCCAGTATGCCACACATTGCACGGATGGCCAGCTTGAAGAGCTGTGTTGTGGATACATACGATCTCACCACCATAGCCAGCCTTGCTCGTGCTGCGCCACAACTTGAACATTTGGCCATCCACAGAGAACTTAACAGGTCTATAGAGTCAGGGGTTAGTCAATGTAACAAGCCTATTTATTTAAGGCTTTAATGATTTTCCAACAGTTCTCGGACATTCAAGCGGAAATAAACTACCTCAGGCCATATATTGCGGAACTCCTTCACTTTCCTGCTTTAACTCATCTGACCGGTTTACTCCGCTACATCGATCCAAGTACATCGGAACTCGCCCGTGCATTTATCGAAGAGCTGGTGACGGAACTTCCAAGTTTGAAATACGTGGAAACCAAGGTCAAAGGAGTCAGAAAGATGATCAGTTTGGAACGGCATCCCGATGGACAATATAAAGGCTACCATGATACACCTAGGCGTGAGATACATCCTGATTTCTGGGTGCCTCGACGAGACAAATTCATTGGTGTCGTGTGCTTCTAATGCGAATATATTTCTCAATGTAAGTGATATTTAGCGCTGTCCAGATTACCGAGTACGTTTTAGTACACTTCGATTGAATACAATTAAGTTGATTAAATTACAGACAAGGTTTAATAAATTAGGGCCAATTACAATTGATTAACAGGTGATAATGGGTTTTTGGTGTTTCTTTAGTCTTGGAAGACAGGAACAGCTGAGAATGTTTTAGAAAGCCTGATTAGAGTACATAGAGCCATTAAACGAGCCTAAAATGTTCATTTTCATACCTTTCAAGCACCTCAAATTACATTATATTACACTGAAAAGATAACCAAATTAATTTTAATCATAATTGGACAGCACTAGTGATATTCACATTATGTGTTAGTTTACTTGTTCCTGAGAATGCACAGAACCTTTCTAAATAGTTCCAGGGTGTTATAGTGTCTTCACCCCAAAGGCTTTAATCCGAAATCATATGTATCCAAAAAGATGTCTTAGACAGGGAATTGAACTCAGGTATGCCCTAATGATCGGTAGCAGAATCTCTTTCGTGCCAAGCCACTCCCGGAGCGGGAGTCGCCTTCAGCGCTTGCGTCGAGCCTAGCAGCTAATCTCTCTGTCAAGTTACACGTATTCCCATGCTAGGACATCGACTATGGTTCAAAACACCGATACTTGTCGTATCACAAACAGCTCCTGGAAATACTGGAATACATGGAAAATCGTAACGTGCCATCAACTCCATGATCATATCGTACCTAACCATCTTGAATATCACTTTATCCGCCGTGGTCCCCATCGAATATATTTTTGCAAAGCCTTGCAACAATTCCCTCTACACATATCCCGCATTGGTCAAATAAAACTCATATCGGAAGGTGAGGACATCCGATACTCTCCATTATTTTCCCTATCCATCAACGACAGTTATTCCTTTCTCGATCGTCGAAGAGCTTCAGATTGTCCACTCCGTAGGTGAAATGGCTGTAGAGGATTACGAAGACTCGACTTTTTTTACCTCATCTACCCTCCACGAAACAAAGGAAAGGGCCGAGAACGCACTGGGTGCTCTGGCCTCTGTAATACGGGGAATGCACCGCCTTAAACATTTCTATATTTTAACTAAACTTTTGGTCAATGGAGATAGTACACATCATCCTCAAACATTTTGGTCCATGATTGAAGGATGTACTACTATTTTGGGGACGTTGTAATGCGTTATGTGTAAGTCGAAACTCTTTCATCTCTCTTATTCAGCAACCTCAGACCGACATGCAGTTTACATATTTCCAAGCTTCAGCCACTGTCTAGTATTAATCTTACATCATTCTCCATTCATAGGTACATCTTTCATGGATATTTACTGAGCGTTGAAGTGCCAAGCCACTTAAAAAGAGGCAGTGAGTGAGTGATTGACGACTGACATCTCGAATAACATACCAGGGAAGACTCCTACGTTAGTAGGAGCGAAAAGCTCAAAGAAGCTCACAGACAGATCGATACTTCCCGAACTGCAACTAAGGCATTCGTCTGCGACTGTCCCAACGGCCGTCTTGCCAGTGGAGGTATCCGTGATAGTAATGTTTCGTCCACATTGGGCTCCATTAGCATATTGTGTGGTTGCTAATATGATGATTAATTGAGGATAATAGATTACCATTAAAAATCACTTACGAAGGGCAACAACGTGATTAGTGTCTAGTTGCACCGTTCCACATGCTCCCACATCTCCGTTCGGAGAGTAAAAGGTCGCGCTAATTAGCGAATTAATAAAGCTGTATGGGGCGCATAATAAGGAATATTCACGTTCCACCGGGAGCAATGCGACGCTCAAGAGGCTCTGGCGAAGCTGGAGGAGCTGCCTTGGCCGAAGTGACACTAAGGGCAGCGACGAACAGGCTGATAGAACGAGTGATGTACATGATAGCAGGAAATTATGACTACGAGGAGTAGATTGTGGACGTGAGGAGTGAAGTTAGGAGTGGTCGTTCGATGAGAAGAATATGTGTAGTTTGTCGTGAATTTATACGCTTCAGAACATGTTAAAATTAAGAACTTCTTGATTCTCCTATACATGCGGCAACTACTCCGGTATCTGGGTGGTTATCGACCGGGTGCAATATCCCCATCGGTGCTAACCCGCACTCAGCCACTGCGTTCCGTCCGAACAACCTGAAAACATTCATATCCATGAATTGTTATTATCAGCAATTCCTGTTAACCATTAAGGATTTCTTACATATGGGTGATCAATCAGATAATTATTCGACCGGAATCAAGGACCAAAATCAAGCCCAAGTCGCTGAGAATGATCAAAATGTCCTCGAGGGGCGTACAGGACAGCCACCCAGTTTTCCCATAAGCGGGGATTGGAATTAAATGGCCCCGAATTTTGATGAGATCCGCCAATATTACCATCAAATAAGTAATTCCTAAATGTTTCTGCGCCTTTGGTGGAAATGTGCTGGATCACTGGAAACGCAGCCGCTCAAGTATTTGAAGGGAAAGCTAGAGCAATTAGTAGCGGGGGTGCAGCTCCCTCACGTTCCATGTTTGGTTTCTGGATCCACGTCGTTACAGGAACATCCTAGGGTGCGCTTTGTTCGATGACGCTTTGTTCATGTCTGATGCAACTCCAGTTTCGTACTGCTCATGCTGCTCTTTACAATTAGGGCAATATCTTAAGCTCACGGTATTTTTCCCACAGGGAATCCACTGATAATCCCATTGTTCAACCTATTCTTCTTATTATTTGAATCGATATTGATCTGCGACTTGAGACGGATGGAAAAACCGTCAGTTGGTGACGTGAGGCAATTTAACAGTTTCGAGAGCGACGTTTTGAATAACCAGTCATTATTGGTTAGTTCGATTAGATATTATTTATTCTTCCACGGTATTTGTGTCTCCAGTCACCTATTTGGACCCTATGAATATGAAAGCCTTCGACAATTTTATTTTAGGTACCTGTGAAGAGGATAGGAAGTGATATTGAATATTCTCTAGCAACAAATTAGCATCCTTATTTTAGAGATGACGATGGTTTTTTTTAATTTAAATTTTAAATTAGAGGTACCTTCAGGGTCCAGGATCCGAATCATCACTCGCATCATCGTCCGATTTCGCCTCCCTCCGCGTCGAGGAAACGCTCTGGCAAATCAACTGATGTCCGCTCAGAGTCTGAACTCTGGCTGATTACTTGCAAAAGATGTAAATAACGTAGCAAGTCTCAACCAAGAGATTACTTGTCTCAATTATTCTTGTTGTCTGTATGTCTGTATCTTGGCAGGGAAATCCACTCACGAGCTCCACGTAAGCTATTTGCTAAAAGGTAATAGGCATGCAACTCAAGATTCCATTGTAGCTCTGTAAGGCTACTAAAATGAATTCCGCTGGCAGTTGTTTGGACGACCACCCTGGAGTACTCTGGGTTTTGACACAAACAAATACAGCGCGTTGGTTTACGCCTCTTCTTGAATTTACCAACACTCATTAAGATCATTGCTAAATTATATGGATAATTCTATTCAGCAAACCCGCTGATAACATTAACCCCTTCTGAACATACTGCACTACTCAGCATCCCTGATTGAAAGGGGTTGTTAAAAAAATACGATCGGGCAAGCCGATTATATGGTTACGGCTCAGTTTTCCTCGTCCTGGATATCCTTTGCGGCAGGTGCTCCATCCGTGCACATTGGTTTTAACTGATTCTCCTTAGCAATATATGTTAAATTCTTAGAATGACTGCGTGCAAGTTGGTATATTGAGCTTAGCATTGAACAACGAACATTTAGATTCATTGAGGCTTAGCTTGAGCCTTGAATTTGGATCACAACTGTAAAGAATATTAGTTGTTTAGAACAATTAAAAATAAAGAAAAATATATACATGTAATAAGCTTCTACCCCTGCGGCTTATTTAATATTTTAATACCCTCTTCAAGGCAGGTTTGGAATGAGTCTTCGATTTTCTAAGCTGTATCCACTGAGTTCTGGTCGAAATCGTGTAGTCGGGCGACTCGGAGTCAGCGGCATTTTAACCGGTGAGATGCCGTCCTAATGCGCCAAGTCACTGGTGAGATCTAATTTTGAAACTATATAAAATCAGGTATTGTGAAGTTTCAAGGGTTGTTAATCAACCCAGGGGTTGATGTTGACAGCAGGGTTACTGAATAGGATAATCCAAATTATATCCTGCGAGGCTTACTAGAGAAACTCGTGATGCACATCCATGAGGAAGAACGAGGTAGAAAAACCTGATTTATCTACCTCCTTCACTGTCATCGATTAAGCCTTACCTGCCATATGGGATGGTTATGTGGCATTGTTCTTTCAGACAAAGTCACCCAGCTCATATTCTTAATCAACCAATCAAACGGTCCTTTCGCACTTGATTACAAGAGTATTAATCACTCCGGTTCGGAGCATGGAAGCTAATCATGCCTCGCTTCCATTGATTATAGAGCACTCATGGTTTGCTTAGGCTTGACTCTGGATTAATGCTCAAAAGAAGGATTCGGTGAGAAACGTTCGGTGAGAAACGTTCGGTGAGAAACGTTCGGTGAGAAACGTTCGGTGAGAAACGTTCGGTGAGAAACGTTCGGTGAGAAACGTGCGGTACCAACCATATCACTCATGGCCCGTTTGATAACAGGAGCTCCAGGGTTGAAGCACAGTGTATAAGATTATCTCTGGAACATCCGAAGGATTCTTAACGTAGGCCGTTCTGGGGAAATTGGGCTCACCTTGTACACTAGCTGCCGAGTGCCGGTTAACGCCCCGACTTCCCTGAGCGCAATGCGGTTTATCCCCACCTTCTGAGTTCAGGTTAACACCCATGGGGGTAATCCATCGGTCAAAAATTACGACGATTCTAGAGGTTTACGATCTTACATCAGGTGGTCAATCTAACAGCGATGTACGGAAATTCATGAGGAACCGCACATATTTTTCCTCAAAAAACGACCACTCTCAACTTCTCTCAACCACTACCATATACACGGCTGGTTTGCTTAGCCTCTTCGTCCCTGTCTTTAGCGTTGCCTCGACTCGAGCAGCTCCTTCAGAATCCCTTGAACGCCGGGTCACGCATACTGGAACGTGAGTATCATTACTCATTTTTCTTGTATAAATTCATTAATTCTCATTATATGTTCTTTTTCGAATCATCATTGACTCTAAGAGCCACAGCTAGTTCTTGGATCCATACTGCCAATATTGCTTGAAGGTGATTTTTAACAAGTAAACCCAGGATCATTGCAGTAACCCCACTCTTGTATTTTACTATCGGTTCATTTCATAATACTAGTAATTTCTTTTTGTATTCTCATTATATTAGTTGTTAGTATATGTAGCTATGCTCTTAATACATAGCAACCAATAGGATTCGCATCTACTTTTTAGCCTCTACGGTGATTGGATCGCGGAGTTTGAAAGGAGGCCTCCACATCAGGAAAGTTGGCAAATGCTACAGAGGCTATATAGCGTCCATAGACACCGTAGCCTCTATAATTTATGTACACTATGGTAGTCTCCATAGATTCCCTAGAAGTCTGGTGATTTTGCGCTATGCTAGCGGCTGCGGGTGCTATGAATAACTATATAGAGTCTCTAGCTTCAGTAGCCTCAATAGTGCCATGTTTATTTACTA
>KN837253.1:97266-111151 GCA_000827215.1 Sphaerobolus stellatus SS14 | reverse complement strand
CGGAGGATCGCGGACAGCCGAGTCCCACGGCCTACATGATCACACAGTCCTTCTCCTCCGCCTTCCCCACCGCGAAGCCCATCTCCTCGAACGTCGCCGGCGGAGGCGGCCCACCTTGGCTCGGACTCTGCGCCGGGGGCGGCCCCCCAAACGACGAAGGGGGTGGTCCCTGCTGCATCCCCGCCGCGGCTGTCTCGTGTCTCCGCCCAGGCGGCTTGCCCGCTTGCCGTCCGCCGGTGATGCCGCCGCCGCCGCCAACACTCGATTGATGTGAGGGGTGGGGCGATTGGGACGGGTGAGGGGAAGGCGAGTCGGTGAGGGTGTAGCGCGGGGCGGAGGGGTTGTAGGGGCGTGCTTGTCCTGGACCGGAGCCGCCTGGGACGAGGGGCGCGGTGGCGTTTGGGGTAGGGGGGAGGGTGTTTGCGTGGTGGGAGGGAGGGTGCTGTGGTGGGGCTTGTTGTTGTTGTTGTGGGGGGTATGGTTGTTGTTGCTGTTGTTGTGGGGGGTATGGTTGTTGTTGTTGTTGTTGTTGCGGTGGGTATGGTTGCTGTTGTTGCTGAGGTACTTGTGGGGGATACTGTGACGGAGGGGGGCCTTGGGATGGGTATGGAGATTGCGGCAGCCCTTGTGATGGTGGTCCTTGTTGCGAATACTGACTCGACTGCGAACTCCCCGCCGGCGGACCCAGCGCTCCCCCAACCTTCATCGCCTCCATCTTCACCCTCTCCGCGGGCGTCGGCCCACCCCCCGTCCTCCCCTCGCTCACCCTCCCCGCCGCAATTGCATCCGCCTTCGCCTGTGTCCTCCGCCTAACGAGCTTATCATTCGTAATATCATCATGCTGCGTCCTCGAAAGCGCAAGCGGCACAACCCCACTCAGCGCCTCCAGCCTCGCCGGGGCATCCCCATTCCCATGCTCCACCGCCCGCGCATACCACTTTTTGGCAGTCTCAAAGTCCTTCGGCCCCCCAATTCCGACTTCCGCATAATACCCCATAGCGAACTCTGCGCTATGTAGGCTCTTCTTAGCGGCTTTATCGGCGAAGGTGACGGCGAGGCCCTCGTCTTTCTCGAAGAACCCGTCTGCACCGCAGAGGAACCACTTGGAGAGGGCCATGTCAGCTTCGGCTTCGCCCTGTTGGGACGCGAGGGAATAGTATTGCACGGAGAGGAGCGGGTCGGACGGGAAAGGCGGAACCGCGTATTCGTAGGCGTGGCCGAGCTTGTATTGGGCGGGGGCGAAGCCGAGGTAGGCGGCGCGTTCGATGTGCTTGCGGGCTTCGGCAGTGGGGGAGGAGCCTATATAGCTGTTAGGAGGATGTTATGTGAGATAGGGGGCGGCTTACCTTGCGGAATGAGCGCAACAATGTTGCGATCGTCGACCTTTGCGGCGGTGAACTCGCCTAAGAGGAGCAGACCGTAGACGTATGCGGGGTGGGGGGACTCGACGCTGGAGATGGATGCGGCTTTGTGGAGGAGCTGCATCGCTGCGTCGGGAGAGGGGGGCTGGCCGAGTTGGCCGAGGAGGCGGGCCATTCCCATGCGCTATGCACGAACGTCGTTAGGTTATGAAGTTGAGAGGAAAGGAAGCACGCACGTAATAGCAGCTCTCTACGCCTCCCTTCATCCCGCGTTCGAAACAATCGCGAGCACGCACGACGTCGCCGGTGTTCTCGTATTCCCTCCCGATCTTGAACCACCCCTTCACCCATCCTGCTCTTGCGCTAGCTTCGAAGTCTCTGAATGCGTTTCTAGGGCTCTTCTCGAACTTGTCCGGGACGCAGCCGTTTGCGTGGAATAACCCGCGCAGGTAGATTGCTTCGGCAGGGTGCGGCGGCGGGACGCTGAGGATGTGCAGGAGGGCGGTTGCAGCTGCGACGGCGAGATCGCGGACTTGCAAGTCGGTGAGGATGATGATCCCTGATTCGTTTGGGGTGTGGTCGTGCTCGATGTAAAAGAGGACGTCTCGTATCCATGGGAGGTGCGAAGGCCCAAAGTTCGGCGGAAGGGTCTTTTGTGCGGCGAGGAGGGTGTCCTTTGTGGGGACGGGGGCAGTCAACTCGGGGGAGTTGGGCGAGGATCGACCTTGGGCGATGTTGGGCGGTGTGATGTAAGAGTACGTGATTGCTTGAGGATCGAGCGGGGCAGCATTGTGGGAGGGGCTGTACGATGAAGCCGTGCTGCCCGGCCTTGGACCGCCCCCAAGGCTCATATTATCCATTGCTGCGGACAGGGACGGCTGGTGATGCGGTGTATAGGCTCCGTGGTGGTGGTTCTGCGGAGGAGGAGACCCGTACGGCGACGGCATTGGTGGGGCGTTGTATGACGCGTATGGGGCAGGGCTTGCGCCGTAGCGGCCGGGGGGCGGCGGCGGAACTGGGTGGGAGCCAAATGCACTCTGGGGACGGGCGAATCCACCTGGGTAGCCGCCGCCGGGTGCGAGGTGGCCCTGCTGGTGCTGCTGAGGTCCGCCGCGGTAGGGGTCGGGTGGGTAGTATTGCTGCTGCTGTGGGTACACGGATGGGGCGCGGTGGGCGTGCTGAGGTTGGTTGTATGAGCTTGCTGCGTCGTCGAGGGTGCGTCCGATCTGTGGGAGGTGAGATGGGAAAGGAGACTGGATGGGTGGACGTACGTCTGCTGGAAGGTTCGGCATAATGCGCTCAGGCATCGGCGACACGACCGACTGGTCTGGGTGGAAGTCTGGCGGCAACGGCGGCACTGGCGGCTTCGAATTTTGTCGATATTGTCTTTGGTCGTAGAAGTTGGTGGGATACGGAGGCACGGCGGGAGGAGCGTAGGACATGGTGTGGGAGAAGGACGGATGCGGTGTGGGTCCGTGTGGGTGATGAACCAGGTTCGTACGCCGCGATTAACTGGAAATTAAAGGTAGAGTGGGCGAAGAGCGACGAGGACGAGGAAGAGGTATCTTTTGAGGGTGACTGCGGGGCTGTGTACGCGGTAATTGGAATGATGATCAGCCCCGGATATGGTTACCCCTGCACAGCTTTGAACGACTTCTTCCTGCGTCCCCGAGTTCAACCTAAACGCATATCCTATCCAATCCAATCCATCGATGTGGATGGATATATCGTCTGAAATCCATCCTCAGCATCGTTGAACCTACACTCACTCCCATTCCGCACTATCGATCTTACCCATCCATCACATCGTTACCCTTCCCAACGACAAATTACACGTGCATCACCAAAAGTTCTCGCCTCCAGTCTGCAGATCGCCTGCCGTATTGTTATCCACACTACCATCTGTCAGCTACTGACTGATAGCTAATCCTGCATGGCGTTCACCTCGGTGCTTGCACTAGCTTGTAATCGGTCATCCCGGCCTTAGTCTCACACCAAGGACTGCTCGCGGAGCGTCTTGTCACAAGCTCCGACATATGCAGCCTCTGTGCATGAGCGCCTAGAAATTTAGTAGAAAAAGCTATTGGTGGGAATAATATTCTAATCGTTTACAGTTCCTGGTGCCCGACGCGGATCCATTCTAGCACAGGATTTTGTACGTTTCGAGCATTCTATAATGATGATATTTTATAATTCTTATGTCTAGCTACAACTTTCATTTCAACTGAAAAGAAATGAAGCAGTGGAAGGAGAGATTTGGGAGGTCACCCCGCAGAGGGGTCTACTAGTAGTTTGTCACAGACCGCTTGCGCTGACACGCAAGCTGGACTGATCGGACCTAATCCCGGCACCGCCTCCAAGCAATTCAATATCCACATATGACGCCAAGTAGTCAAGCAGGGTCGTGTGCATTGCTTGAAGGAGGGGAACAGTCACCGGATGCTGCAACAGGTCTAAACTCATTTCTGATTTCGTGCGTACATAGTCGAGACTCGAGTAGCTTCAGGCAAGCTCCTTTCCCTTTGTTTCCCCGTTTATCTTGATTGTTTTATTTATGCTTCGATGAATCACATTTTCGTCTACTTCCTACCTGAAGGCCAAGGCCAAGGCTGTCCTGCATTTCGCTCATTCATCCATCCAGGCTCGTTCCTTTCTCGTTGAATTGTCTGGCTTTATGATGAACATCAGAGGACGTGTATTCCGGTGGCACAGGCGATAACAGCCTTTCGATTCGGACAGGTCCATCAAGGGCTAGGAGGATTAATGAAGGTGAGACAGAGCGTTGGCAAGAATTATACATGAATTAACTAAGGAACCATTCTTACAGCCGTCTCCTTCGACATTCATTCGATGGAAATCTACGTTTTTTAAAACTTCTCGCCTCCTCTCCCTCGTCTCCTGCATTAATCGTCGTCAGGGCTTCCCTTCTCTCTCGCCACTGAGTCTGCAGCCCTTATACCTGGGGTTCCTCGCGCTCTTCTGCTGGAACCGAGAGCTATTGTAATTTTAAAGCCGGTTGTTCCCAAGAGGGTGGAAGTACACTTACTGTGACATCGGACTCCATGCCGTAGGGCGGTGGTATCTGAGTCTGACGGTGATCCACCACGGTAGCTTGGGTGTCCAATTCCTCCACGTTTCCGCCACTGCCCGCGCTGGCCAGGCCGTCGAGGATCGCACTGACACTGCAATCTTTCATTTGTCTTGCACGAAATTTAGAGCAGGTAATTCGGTATTCCCTAAAGCAACGACAAAGCATAATGACGGAAACGCTGAAGGATGAGAAAGCATGAGCAAAAACCGCAGTGCCTTGAAGCTCTGACCCACGCATCAGGAACCGAGACGTCAACGCCGGATATGTTAAGCTTGCAATATTGTCAGAAGGTTATAAAGAATTAGAGTTAAACTCACTCCTGCAAACTTGAAAATATATCAGCCTCTTAAATATGTAATGGGAAGAAGCGAAGAATACCCGTCCTGTGATGGCACTCTCCAGTCCCCATGCCACGAAAATTCTAAGAACGCATGTGTTAGAAGAGCAGGACAGCTTCAAGTGAAATAAATTCGCGTACCCAGATTGGACCAATGAATAAAATCGTGCTATGCAATTGAGTGAACATTGCAGAGATCGAACTGCGTTACTCTTAACTCACCATCGTCCATTAACAGGCGAACCACCGGGTTCAATCTATTTTTTCCCCGAATCCTCTTTATAATAAAGAATGTGCGCACGGCTAAGGCAAATATTAACACATCAAATATCGGAGCCACCGTGGCGTCCAAAATTCCTAATTCTCGTTCGTAGGCTAACGTTTGATCGGATTTGCCACACTTACTTCTGCTTCGGCGTCAGTATCTTTCTCCTTAAATATACCATGAACTGACAGAATGTGATTTTCATACGCCAAAGTGAGGTTGCACGGAGAGAATACGATGGAGGCCTGACAAATGAATCATTGAGCCTTTCATATAATGATAAACAAAATGGCTGTGCCTACTAGGTTTAAACCTTGAAGGAAACAGAAAAGCATCGCCGCTGAAATCCGAACTAGGATTTTGCTTACAACTGTTCCCAGCTTATATGCACGAAAGAACAGGAGTCCTATTAATATGTTAATGGAAACGATAGATGTAGAGAGCAGCTTATGGCAGCTCACCGTTTACCCCCGTTGCCGCAGCTACTTTCATCACCTGCGTCCCGTAGCTCCATTTCGAGCACACCCTAAGGATGAAATGATGATTAAAGATTAATTCATCGACATTATAGGGTCGGCGTACTATGCAAATTTCGTTTTGAGTTCAATGAGGGACAACAGCCTGAAAAATACTTCTCATACCTCATTAGAGAAATTTGCGAGGCTATTTACACTCGCCATGAAAAGCAGACTTAAACTACATGTCCTGGCAATAATGTGAAGGATGTTGACCAAGGTGGTTTGTGTTCTACGAATTTGAAAGGGGCAGTGCAGCATATAAATCTCCTCTTCGAAGTTTAATAGTGTGTCGTAAAATAATAGGACTTTGCATGATTAATGAAATAAATTAGAAAGGTTAAATAGATAGTGAGATAGCAAGTTACCAAATCCCATCAATGGAAGGCACGCGCTGATGAGATATGAACGTCGTTTAATGCTTCTGAGAATACTGTCATCGATGAATAGTTGCCACACACCTTATCTCGAGGGAGGTGAGAATTGGAAACATCAGTGGGTGTAGCAGGCCGTGAGGAATTGAAAACGGGATACCAACATGGGTTTAAATGTAATCGAATGTACAGTCCGTAGTAATTGCGTGCTGTAAGAAGAACATCACGTCAATAGCTTTGTGCCAATGCACATGGAAGAAACCCTGCATGGCGTGCCAGTAGCAACATTCACAGCATTGTGACGTGAATATAATTGAAAGAAGTAACTCACGTTGAATGCTGATGACTATCCATTGTATTCGTACTCAGTAAGCCTGCTGAAGCTTCGAAGAAGCTGTGGATCCATCAACAGCCAGAAAATGTCTGAAGATTGCGATTGAATCGTGGAGCTGAGAGATGCATGAAGACATTGTATATTTAGCTATCTGTGAAACAGGTACCAATTCCAGCAGAAGACCGGGCGCAACTTCCAGTACTAGATACGAAGGGGAAGCCGAGGAGATGAGACTCCACCTCGTCCGGGGATATAATGGCCGGACTTTTGTTGCTCGTATATGATTTTGTCTTCGTTTTACCCTCTGTATTCTCGATTTGTGCTCCGTCGATATAGTTCAAACTTTCTAAATTCATTTATGGAGTCTGTGATATACCCAGTCTACGTAGTCAAGAGAACAAGTGAAACGATAAGGGAGCGTATAGGGGATAAGCGACAAACTATGCCTGAAGATCTCAATATTCCATCAGAGAACTGTCAGTGTGACCTCTGCAGACATCGATAAATTTAAAATTAAACATACGTAGGTGACTCAAACAATGCAAACTCTCTAGGATACTGGCAAAATAAATCCAGGAGATATATAAATAGAGTTCCAGGCTGTGGCGGAGAGCTCAGAGAAAGCGGAATAGAATGATGGATAATACCGTATACTCAGAAGAATTATTTTGCGTGATCTTTATTTCTTGCCGTACAGTCTGAATCACGAACCGGGAGACCGATCCAAACTGAAATTAAGGTTGGGGAACAGAAGAAGAATAATCGTATCTTGTACATAGACCTGCGGCATCCTGACAGCAAGGAAGGCTGCCCGGATGGATACAAAATTTATTTATATTCGTTCCCAGTAAGCCTGTTGAAGCATCAAAGAAGCTCTGGATCCATCACCAGCCAGAAAATGTCTGAAGACTGCGCTTGAATCGTGTGGCTCAGCGGTACATGAAGGCGTTGTATATTTAGCTCTCTGGGGGGGGATTCGGATAATAACCTATTGTATCGGTGCATGGGTGTTTGGTGGGAGAGGATGATCGAAATACGCAGTAATAGCGCACTGCTTAGCCGGGTTGTTGGGGGGGGATCGAGACATATAAATGTCAAGATTGGGTTCGCCTCTGAAGGCAATAGCGAAGTTCTTCCTTCGCGTCTCACCTCCCTCAGACTGCCGCCTCGCGATCGATACAGATGGACCGCCCATCCACTCCATTACTTCGCAATAGATAGAAGCCTTCCACCGGATTCAATTCTAGGCAGAGTCAGACTTTGCGCACGATTCCTTAATATCAGTATAGCCTCTACCGACGATCAATTCCATTAGGAAAGTTCCTTCGAGAGGTTCGATACAAACTAACATGGCATTTTCACCCAATTTCTGTGTCCCCTGATCAGAGTGCTGTACAGGCTATGTATTATTATAAATGGGCAATAAATAAAAGAAAACAAACAAACAAAGGAACCAAGATTTTAAGAAATGCAGACACTACTTTGTCTTGGTATTTCGAACGAGGGAATACCTATGTGTTTCACTTGTTACCCTCTGGACGGCTATAAGCAGAATCGGACCGGGTTACGTTGCTGAAACTAGCACCATAGCCTTTATAGCCCCCAACACCGAATTCAGAATTTATTCTAGAAATGAAAAGAAGAAGAAATTCAGCTTTGGAACATTATTTTGAGTTGTGTGAACTCACCCGATGGTACCATCGACACTCGTAAAGAAAGGACTGACAAGAACAAAATCAGTACCTATCTATAACAAATTTGTAGAGACAATCTACCAGCCACCGGGGAAGCTTGGTCGGAATGGTGTGGTATCTGTAACGGCGCTACAATCGACATCCTTATCAACACCGGAATCACCTGAACCAAAGATCACAGATATGCCTCGAGCACCGGACTGGGCAAAAGCGTTACACGTGCGTTTTGCGTAATCGACAGGGACGGCTAGTTCGGTGTCCGCATAGCTAGTAGTGAACACCTGAGGAGGGGTTGTTTGGTTCAAGACAAACAGAGCCCATCCAAGGAGTCTATGGATTCCATTTTTTAAATATTTCCGCAAAACGAAAATAGAGCAAGGAGTATACAGATCGCCCTGGTCGACATGTCCAAACCTGAAATCTCACCCATCAAGAACTGACAAGGATATATGTCAGCTAACACTTACGCGTTAGATAAAGATGGCAACTCTGTAGCGCCCGAACCACAGCGCCGCAGGCCACGAAAATTTAAATTTGAAAGGAAACATAGGTCAATTTGTGTAAATCCGAAAATCCGATTTTTCGGCGCTTACGTAAGCAGTTCACTTTTGTGCGTGAAGTTTTCAACTTCGCCGAGAGTGTTGATATACTGCCTCCACGCATAAGAGCGAAGCAGGCTAAGCTGCAAAGATCTTCTGGAGACACAAGGTTTAATTCTGGGATAATAGAAGACATTTCCCAGGTTCCTATTGACACCAGCCATGTTTACAAAGCGTCAGATAGTGATGTTGCGGATTTGAATGATTCAGATGACAGTGATTGTGAAAGGCTGTCTCATTACAGCGCTTTCGGGTACCGATGGCGGAGTTCGAATTTCACTCAAAAAGTCGCCGGGACAAGAATCTTTCATAGCTCCACTGTAGAGCTATATTAAGATGCCATTTTTTGAGAGAACAATCTAGTATACAAACTCATTTAATTCGAACCTTTAGATCTCACTAACACAGCCCAAATAAAAAGTCGATTTTTGCCTATTATTTTGCTAGTCCAAGCCAAGCTTGTTGCATAGTGTGCTTTAAGCTACTGCTGAGTTGGAAAACTCTAAGGATACATACATGAAACTATTTTATTAAGTCGGACCTCTTAAATCGACCTTGTTGTGGAGATATTGTACAATCTCTGGATGTTTGACCGATTTGCGCATAATCTGAACTCCGCCATCGGTACCCGAAACCGCTGTAAGCCTCACTGAGCGGTCACACAAGTTGACAGGACCACTGTGTATACGCCTAAGAACGAGGACGGTTTACATGTACTAGGTACGGGTTACAGGTTCGGTGCTTATGTAAGTAGTCCATCTGTAATATAAGGAAAGGCAGGAACAATATAAGGGTTAGCGCGGAAGACTGGTTGACCAGGATTACAGATTGGGCCTTCAGTTTCATAGATAACATGGAATAATCCAGATCCAGTCAAACGAGGGCTTGTTCAAAGCATGAAATTCCCAAAAGACCTGCTGCTGAACCACCCCTATTATGCATTCAAAGGCCAGCACAAAGGAATGCGGGTTACCCTTGAAGAGAGGGGCCTTTTGGATGTATTAAGGGCTGCAAACAGCGGTAAGATTCCTCCAGGAGAGTGCGAGTTCTGCAAATCGTCTAGGGAGACCCAGGAACGTCTGCTTCGAGAGGCTCAGGTGGCAGCCGCTGATGGAGAAGAGCCAGAAGGTATCTTCGAAGGTGCTTTGCATGCTTCAGCATCGACGACTTGCTGCCTTAGAAAATCTCTTGAATGTCAGCAAGACTTTGGAGACGAAAAGCCACTTCTACAGCAGATTATTGAAAACGCCGGCCACAAGTGCTATTTCATACCGAAATTTCATTGTGAGCTGAACCCCATTGAAATGTACTGGAGATGTATAAAAATTCATGAGTCCGGCTGAATTGAAAAGCTCCTCCATACACATATTTCATTCGGAGGAACGTTTTGAAGAAAATGACTCGGTCGACCCTTCTCGACATTCGCTGCTTTATCTCAAAGGCCCTCGTCAGATAACTACCAGAGTGGCCACACCAGATGTCATCGCATTCAAAAATTTCTGAGATAGAGAATGTGGATCATGGAGAAGCATTAGGAACGACGAGTTTCTAGTCAGTGATGAAGGAGCTCAAGATGGTTAGGATTGATATGATCATAGAGTCGATGACACGTTACGGTGAGTCGAAGTGAAGTATTATTAGTATTATCCATACATTTCGCCATCATAACCAGTATTTCCAGGAGATGATAGGTGATACCACCGTAGGTAAGAGGTAGCGTCTTTTGCGCAGCCAGGAGCGTGTTTTTGGTGGGGATAGGGGCGATCAACTCAGGCGAGTTGGGCGACCTCGTCCTTGGGCGACGTTAAGCGGCGTAATGCGGAAATACGTGATTGCATGTGGGTCGAGCGGCGCGGAATGGGAAGGGTAGTGCGACGCCGGGCTGCCCGGCCTTAAAGCGTCACCTAGGCTCATATTATTCATCGCTGCGAAGAGGGACGGCTAGTGATGCGGCGTGTAGGCACCGCGGTGCTACGGAGGAGGAGACGATGTGCCGTACTGCGACGGCATCGGCTGCGCGTTGTACGACGCGTAGGGAGCGGGGCTCGCGCCGTAGCGGTCTGGGGGCGGCGGCAGTGGGACGGAGTGCGAGATGGTTGTATACTATGAGCTTGCTTTGTTGTCAAATATGCGTGCGATCTGTGGGAGCTGAGATTGGAAGGGAGGCTAGGTGGATGGGACGTACGCCTGCTCAGTGCTGGGAGGTTGGGCATAATGTGCTCAGCCATCGGCGACACGACCGACTAGTCTGGATGGAAATCTGGCGGCAACAGCGGTACTGGCGATTTCGAGTCTTGTCGATATTTTCTTTGGTCGTAGAAGTTGGTGGGATACGGAGGCACGGCTGGAGGAGTATATGTCATGGACGAAAGCGGTGTGGGTCCTTGTGGGCGATAAACAAAGTTCACCGCGATTAACTAGAAATTAAGGGTAGAGTGGGCGAAGAACGACGAAGACGGGGAAGAGGTGTCTTTTGAGGGTGACTGTGGGGCTGTGTACACGGTAATTGGAATGATGGTCATGGCCGGATATGGCTACCCCCGCACAATTTTGAACGACTTCTTTCTCCGTCCCGAGTACAACCTAACTACATATCCAATCCAATCCATCGATGTAGATGGATATATCTTCTTCAACCCATCCTCAGCTATCCTTGAACGTTGAACTATATTCTAACGCGGCATCGGTCTTATCACATCGCTACCCTTCCCAACGATAAATCACACGTAAATCACCAAACGTTCTCGCTTAGAGTCTACAGATCACCTACCGTATTTTTACTTCGTCTACTTCCTCCCTCAAGTCAAGGCCAAGCCTTCCCCGCATTCCATCTGCCCATTCATCCAGGTTCGTTCCTTTCTCGTAGAATTACCTGGTTTTATGATGAACATCAGATGACGCGTAATTCAGTGGTACAGGCGATAACAGCCTTTTGATTCGGACAGGTCCATCAAGGGATAGGATGATCAATGAAGGCGAGTTATGCATAAATTAACTAAGGAACCTTTCTTACAGCCGTTTCCTTCGACATTCGTTCGATGGAAATCTACGTTTTCTTAAAAAATTCGCCTCCTCTCCCTCGTTCTCGCCACTGAATCTGTAGCCTTATACCTAGGGTTCTGCGCGCTCTTCTGCTGAAACCGAGGGCTATTGTAATTTTATAACCGATTGTTCCCAAGATGGTGGAAGTATACTTACTGTGACATTGGACTCCACGCCATAGGGTAGGGGTATCTGAGTCTGACGGTGATATACCATGGTAGCTGTTAGGAATAAGGGGCTACTCTATTCAGAGTATCAGGTAATGTCATAACATAGATTGAGTAGTAATAGTTTTAGTCTGAAGATAGGTGATAAGAAGTAGACAGACTTAGAAGATTCCTCTAAGTCTAAGCAAGACCAGTGATCCGCTCGGTCTTATAGAATATAGATGAGATAAGCCTAGAAGATCCTTCTAAGCTTTAAGCAAGACCTGCGATCCGCAAAGTCTTCTGAAGATAGGGCAACTGGTAGCCAATAATAGTGCAAGATAAAATTATTCTTCTCTAACTATGTTGCTCTATTTATATGTACAGGGCGCCGATGTCTCGGCTTTTAGAGTAATCACTAATGGTATCTATCTATGAATAAAAGGAAACTATGTTCCAGTGAGAGCGAATAGGAGAGAATGAAAGAAAGAAGAAAAGTATCTTTGAGTCATAGTAAATGAAACAACGGTAACTAGCTTGACCGAGACTTTAGGTCTCGTTTATATCCCTTCCGATACTCCTGTTTCGGATAATCGTTCTTCCATGTTTCGGGCTACATGTTGAATAGGAAAGTAAGTGGATTGGATAGGAAAGGCTGGGTATTGCATAATACCATAACAGTAGCCTGGGTGTCCAATTCCTCCAAGTTTCCGCCACCAGTACTCGCGCTGTCCAGGCCATCGAGGATCGCAATGATGCTGCAATGTTCCATTTGTCTTGCAAGAAATTTAAAGCAGGTAATTCGGTATTCCTTAAAGCAGCGACAAACCATAATGACGGAAACACTGAAGGATGAGAAAGCATGAGCAAAAACCGCAGTGCCTTGAAGCTCTGACCCACGCATCAGGAAGCGAGACCATCAGGAAAGTTGACACGGGCGTCTAAAACGCTACCTAGCACATCGAATTGCTCTCCTATCTAGATAGCATATGAGCCGCTATGAGCCACTATGAGCCGCTAGGAGTCACTAAGAAAACACTAGTTTTATAAGTCAAGTTCAGTCAACGTCGAGTCAAGAGTAGTAGCAGGCTAGATACTACACAGAAACTCACATAGGTCCCGGTTAATGTCCTAAGTATCATCTAAAAGCTCTATCTCGCTCGTTCCAGTCTAATATTTGCGGTGTTAGCTTGAACACCATGTAGAATACTCGCTAAACTTGGGAGGTTTGAACAAGTCACGTGCTGTTCTTACCGTCTTCATCCTTCTGCCTTGAACCACCATCTTCGACATCGCAAACACTGATGACCGCTTTATAGAACCCCATCTGCTATTGCTTTTCATTCTTATGTCGAATTCTAACTGGTTTCACTCATGAATATATCCCTACTGGTGCAAGATCCTTCAAAATCACCACAATATCCATCCGCCTCACCCATCCGACTCAGAACTCGATTCTTCGCTGCTGCTCTATATATCTCTGGTCTAGCTCTGTACTCAGTTCTCTCTATAACGTTTCTGAACTGCTTGCGCATGTGTCCTATGGAACTCTTTTCCGATCTCGAACCTTTTTATTCCCCAAGGAGTGCCGGAATTTGTTTAGGTGCATTGTTTCAGGTTGCATGTTCGGTTCTCAATTAACTATTCTTTTCGCCAGTACCTCAATCAAGATAGCACCAAGCCATTTAGACATTTTTATGATTATATATATGGTATACTATTGGAGGAACGATGTTCTCCTTGTCTCCTGCTTCATTACTATAGAGACCAACTTTGATAATGCTAGTAGTAGAGGCTTAATGTATAGTACATTGTGGTATTTAGTCTAATAGATCGCTTACTCGACAAATAACTAGTTCTCCAGTAAATAAGATTCAGAATTCGGAAATAATTCATACAAGCACTACGCAGACTATGCAAGCTAGATAGCACTAGCTAGCCATTCTCGGCAATATTGATATGTCGGCAAGGTCGTCGCTAAGCGTGCTAGGGCTAGTAGGCAATGGCGGATTCGCTAAAAACGCTATGCAGGTATATAGACTACATAGCGCTACCTAGACTTTGTCAGGTTTCGTGATGACGTCAACGCCGGACATCAGTAAAACGTGCAACGGGCGCTAAACTCCG
>KN837253.1:53143-91684 GCA_000827215.1 Sphaerobolus stellatus SS14 | reverse complement strand
TATCTGACTTGGGACATAGAGAGGCAGCACTGCAAGCCATTCAAGAAGCTGTTGAGCTTCGGAGGCAGCTGGCAAAGGATCAACCTCAGGCTTTCAACCCAGTTCTTGCACAGTCTCTCAAACACCTCTCCAGCCGTCTATCTGACTTGGGTCATAGAAAGGCAGCACTGCAAGCCATTCAAGAATCTGTAGAGCTTTTGAAGCAGCTGACAAAGGATCAACCTCAGGCTTTCAACCCAGATCTTGCAGAGTCTCTCAACAACCTCTCCAACCGTCTAGCTGACTTGGGCCATAGAGAGCCAGCACTGCAAGTCATTCAAGAAGCTGTTGAGATCCAGAGGCAGCTGGCAAAGGATAAACCTCAGGCTTTCAACCCAGTTCTTGTACAGTCTCTCAACAACCTCTCCAACTGTCTATCTGGCTTGAATTATAGAGAGGCAGCACTGGAAGCCATTCAAGAAGCTGTTGAGATCCAGAGGCAGCTGGCAAAGGATAAACCTCAGGCTTTCAACCCAGTTCTTGCACTGTCTCTCAATAACCTCTCTATTAATCTATTTGACTTGGGCCATAGAGAAGCAGCACTGCCAGTCATTCAAGAAGCTGTTGATCTTCGAAGGCAGCTGGCAAAAGATCACCCCCAGGCTTTTAACCCAGATCTTGCACACTCTCTCAACAACCTCTCTAACTATCTATCTGGCTTAGACCATAGAAAGGCAGCACTGGAAGCCATTCAAGAAGCTGTTAAGATTTGGAGGCAGCTAGCAAAGGATCACCCTAAGGTTTTCAACTCAAACCTTGCAAGGTCTCTCCACAACCTCTCCAACTGCCTATCTAACTTGGGCCATAGAGAAGAAGCACTGCAAGCCATTGAAGAAGTTCATGAGCTTAAGAGGTAACTAAATTAGGATCACTGAATTGTATTTAACATTTAATGTATCTAGTCTTTTAAATTCATGCATTTTTACCCCAAAGAAACTAATTTTTGATCTGGAAAACTTGAGTTCTTGTGACATTATACCAATCTATCTGGAATATTAAGCAGTAGAATCACCACAAGAATAGGTATAGTTTTATCTATAAAGGAAAATGTCAGAACTCAGACAAACTTCACACAAATTTCTAACAGAGGGGAAATTCCAAATTCCAAAGTATGCAAGTCAATGGTCAATGTAAATACAATAGAACAAGGCTGTATCTAACAGAGGGAGATTTCAAAGATAAAAGCTCAAGGATGCCTCTGCTAGGGGAGTCCAATGAATACACAACATTTCAGGCACAGATAGGAATGAGATGATACTACTGACACAGGTGCATAAAGAAACATAGAAGGCAACAAAAACTATAAGGGCAAGTCTCTGACACTGAACTCTATTGGACCAACAGAGGAAGTCTAAAGTGAATATACAGTGAATCATGGTGAGAATACAGCACACCTAGCAGCGGGGAAATCTAAGTGAATATACAATGAATCACAGCATGGATACAACACACCTAGCAGAAGGAAAACCCAAAGTGAAAAGCCTGGATACCCCTATGCTAGCAACTACCTAATAAAGCCCTAAATCTCTCTTGACCCTGCATATACATTATCTCATCATCCATCAATCTCTGTCCCATATGCTGCTCAATCAATCTGATCCTACCAACTCCAAAGATTCACTGAATATCTGAAACTCCCTCATCAAACCCTTTCTAACTTCCCTAGTATTGCTGGAGTTCAGTTCAGTTCAATAAAGTTCTTCTATGTAGGTGGTTCAGTGGTTCAGTTCGGTTCGGTTCTCAGTTTAGACCAGCTCAAAAAAAAAAAAAACATTTACATTTCCTTACTGTATAAACTTCATTTTAAAAGTGAATTATAAATGCAGTTCAGGAAGTCAGTGAACCAAGGACTGATCTGACACATTTGTATCAGCAGTTCAACCAGTTCAGTTCTGAGTCAATTTCAGTTTGAACCATGTTCCAAAGTGAACTCTGGCAACACTAAACTTCTCCAAACTGGTACTCTGAACAGCAGCAGCCCCTTTAACCAGGGAGCTTCAACAAACCATATTGACCATGGAGAGTGACTTTTTGGGGCCTGAAAACAGCTTCAAGTGGTTTGGAAATCACCTCAAGGATGTGTCCCCTAACAGAAACCAGGGAGGACATGTAAAAGAAGTGCCCTGGCTATCAGTCCTCTTGTTAGGGCAACACTACAGGACTACAAGCCTACTCCAACAACACAAAGAAGGGAAAGGAATAAGAGATAGAGATGCAGATATAGAGGTGTATTGAGCTTACAGCACTTTGCATTGTGTAAGGTGCGCGCTCAAAACACACACTTTGAGTGCGGGAAAATACAAAACAGTGATATATCTTCTATTTCTTGCCCGTTCTCTCTAAGATTTTGCATGAATATTATTTGATGTATATACAAGGGCATAGTAATAATATCAGATGGAAATACACTCTCAGTAGCCTTGACTGTTATGTTTAGTTGGAAATAAGCTAAAAATGCAACTTGAGCACATTATTTCGTTTATGATATATACTAAATATTCTCACAAAAGCTGGTCTTGCTGTGCCCTCATATATATGTCAAATAATATTCATACAAAATTTCAGAGAGAACGAATGAGAAATAAAAGAGATATCACTGTTTTGAATTTTCCTGTGCTCAAAGTGTGTGTTTCGAGCATGCACCTTACACAATGCAAAGTGCTGTAATGATCAGGTTGACCACTGTCTTACAACTACAGTGGAAATCCTAAGAAGCTAGAGCTAGGGAATAACTACAAAATATAAGGGTTTAAATACTACAGAGAGAGTCCAAAAAGAAAAGGAAGATTAAAAATCCTGTTCCTGCCATTACCAATCTCACTACCAAATCTGTATATCCTATTCTCATCATTACCAATCCCATCCAATCCAGTAAGTCCATTCCCACTCTATATCAGGATTGATGTGTAAAGCTGTGCAAGCTTTGTCAGACTGTACTAACCTGTGCTCAGCTGTGCTTAGCTGTGCTTAGTGAAGGCTGTAGAATCCAATTCTAAGAGCCCTGAGCTGATAGTTTATTAGGATCAACCCTCAGACTGGACATTCAAAGGAATAGACTGTCAAAATAGCATGCTAACTCACCAGTGATGAGTGATGACCATGGAGTGCATCTGCAGCTACCACCATTTCTCCATGGAGTAGTAGTATCTGGATGCAAAGTAGCAAGTGAGATTTTGAGGTGCTCTAAGTGGAATGAATCATGGATTGCTGAGGAATGATGTAGAAGCTACAGCAGAGGAGTGAAAGTAGTGGTATGATGCTAAGTATAATAGTGTTAAGAGTTCTTCAAACCAGCTGAGTTGACTTTGTGATTTAGTAAGAGGCTAGCGAGGCTAGCTGGGCATACATAACATACCGCTAGCACTAGTGCCTTCGAGATAAGAGCTCGGATGAGCCCTATCTCGACATTGTGCTTCTCCTTTGTCCACTATGCCATCCACCCTCACCCTACTCTCTACTAAATCAACTCTACATGTTGCATGCCATCAGCCACAGCACAAAGGCCAAAAAGGATGACCACAAGGAACCAACTGCATGGTCTAGCACCTCCACCAACATCAGCCCATAGATACGAACCACTCACTCACCATCTACCTATGCCTCACTTCGACCTCTGCATCCTGATCCTCTCTAACACAAGTATGATGCAACTCTGCTGCGATACCATAGTGCAATCTGTTTAGCAACCCACACTGTTACCCCTTGCAACTTCTGCCTCTCGCCTTCTCACACCACTTCCATCCACGATGCCAAACAACACTACCAACACCAAAGCTATTAACGGCAAGCCGTCCTATGCCACCACACTCCAGAATGACAATGACATCCCCCCATCCTTGCCTTCACCTGGGGCCTCCACTTCACCAAAAGTAAAAAGACGGTGAATGATACTGATGTCAGCACTGGGGCCACATCGTCTGGTATGTAATGTCAGTGCCCTATAAAGCCCCCCATACTCATACATCTACACTCCACAGGTGCTGCTACCACAGATATGACCATACAGCTCTCCACCACACATGCTTTCAACCTCAATACAACTATCACCATTCCCACTATGCTGGGTATAAACATGCCTGCTACTGTGCCTGCCCCACACCCTACAAACTCTACCCAAGGTGCTGACCTGTGCGTCCCTCTTGACATGGTCCCCAAGATCATGCCAGAACCCACCCAGGGGAATCCTAAGGTCTTCAGGCTGGAGCTCTGGGACCTCTACCTCCAGGTTCACCATGAGTCCATGGACCTATGGAAGCACCAAACTGGGGAGAAATTGGTTTTCTACCCACCTGGATGCACCCCCTGAGGTCCAACAACCTTGATCATCAAGATCCATCACTTCCTTCAGGACCTCCTTCCACATCATGATGTTGGAACCCTTGTGATAGGAGCACCACATACTGTCAACCCTACAATTACCTATAGGCCCCCATTCCCCATCTTCGTCAGCAATCTCACCCCTGCCAAGAAGTGACTTCTTCTATCCCACTCTGCTTGGGTTATGACATCTCTTCAACTCTTCGTCAAAGACTTTATCCCTCTGCCATATTCATTCATAATGTTCTTGTGGGGCTTTCCCTTTCTACTGGACACTGAGACTGAAGAGGAAACAACACCCTCATCCAGAAAGTGGTATGCAACAAAATCCACGCTACCATTGCTATTGCTGCCTTCATCATGAAGCACCACGACAACTTCCCTCCAAAGCTCAATCCCAATGAGGCAGTAAACTATATTGTGGGATCTGTCCATGTCTCTGGCCTCCCTATCGTTGTCAGTGGCAAACAGGTTGGAATCTTTAACATCTACATCCAACCACCATCTCGCAACCTCAAACACCATGACAAATGGCTGAGCCTCCTACACAACAATGTCTATACAATAGCCCATGGCGCTGGTTTCCCCCTTAAACTGGCATACCACTGCGGCACCTGCAAAGGTCAGGATCACTCCACCAGGCTCTGTGCCTTCTCATCCATGCTGGGATGGATAGACACTGGAGACATCATAAAATTTCCTGAGCCTAAAAGTCCCAGGAAATCTTATGCCTCTGGTAAATAGTATTAGCATTTCTTGGGGCAAAAATTGACAGGAAATGTTGATTACTTTGAAGATTTCCTGAAGCATGAAAAATTGAATTGTGTTAGCATTTCCTGAAATTGGAAAACTTGCATGCATTCAGAGTTTTCACAGGATTTCCTGATGTCAGAAATGTTGGTAAAATTAAATGTATTTACCTAGCTTTCTAAACACAGAAATGTACAGAAGATAATGGGTTTGTTCAAGATTACCTGGCTAAGATTATCATGGGAAAACATTAAATCACTTTAGAGTTTCCTGAAGATATAAACAGCACAGAAATTTTGGTTTTGTCCAAGATTTCCTGGTCAACATTACCCTGAGGCAATGCTGAATTACATTAGAATTTCCTGAGTACACAAATATTGGAGAAACTCTGGATTTAGCTAAGATTTCCTGACACACAAACATTGAGGAAAGGTTGAGTAATATCATGGTTTCCTGAGCAATATTACTGTCAGAAAAAGCATCATTTTCCCAAAATTTCCCCACTCTCAAATTTCCATATCCAGGAAATTTTGGGAAAATGATGATTTTTCTGACAGTAATCTTGCTCAGGAAATCTTGATATTATTCAACATTTTCTCAAGAAGCTTATAAAGAATTAGAGTCAAACTCACTCCTGCAAGCTTGAAACCATATCAGCCTCTTAACTTTGCAATGAGAAAAGGCAAAGAATACCCGTCCTGTGATGGCACTCTCCAGTCCCCATGCCACGAAAATTCTAAGAACGCATGTGTTGGGAGAGCAGGACAGCTTCAAGTGCAATAAATTCGCATACCCGGATAGGACTAATGAATAAAATCGCGCTATACAATTGGGTGAACATTGCAGAGATAGGACTTTGTTACTTAACTCACCATCGTCCATTAACAGGTAAACCACCGGGTCCAGCCTATTATTCCCCAGATGCCTCTTTAAAATAAAGAATGTGCGCACGGCCAAGGCCAATATTAACACATCAAATATCGGGGCCACCGTGGCGTCCAAAATTCCTATTTCTCATTCGTAGGCTAACTCAGGTTTGATCAGATTTGCCATGCTTACTCCTGCTTCTGCGTCAGTATTTTACTCCGCAAATATACCATGAACTGACAGAATGTGATTTTCATACGCCAAAGTGAGGTTGCACGGAGAGAATACGATGGAGGCCTGACAAATGAATCGTTGAGCCTTTCATATAATGATAAACAAAATGGCTGTGCCTACTAGGTTTAAACCTTGAAGGAAACAGAAAAGCATCGCCGCTGAAATCCGAACTAGTATTTTGCTTACAACTGTTCCCAGCTTATATGCACGAAAGAACAGGAGTCCTATTAATATGTTAATGGAAACGATAGATGTAGAGAGTAGCTTATGGCAGCTCACCGTTTACCCCCGTTGCCGCAGCTACTTTCATCACCTGCGTCCCGTAGCTCCATTTCGAGCACACCCTAAGGATGAAATGATGATTAAAGATTAATTCATCGACATTATAGGGTCGGCGTACTATGCAAATTTCGTTTTGAGTTCAATGAGGGACAACAGCCTGAAAAATACTTCTCATACCTCATTAGAGAAATTTGCGAGGCTATTTACACTCGCCATGAAAAGCAGACTTAAGCTACATGTTCTGGCAATAATGTGAAGGATGTTGACCAAGGTGGTTTGTGTTCTACGAATTTGAAAGGGGCAGTGCAGCATATAAATCTCCTCTTCGAAGTTTAATAGTGTGTCGTAAAATAATAGGACTTTGCATGATTAATGAAATAAATTAGAAAGGTTAAATAGATAGTGAGATAGCAAGTTACCAAATCCCATCAATGGAAGGCACGCGCTGATGAGATATGAACGTCGTTTAATGCTTCTGAGAATACTGTCATCGATGAATAGTTGCCACACACCTTATCTCGAGGGAGGTGAGAATTGGAAACATCAGTGGGTGTAGCAGGCCGTGAGGAATTGAAAACGGGATACCAACATGGGTTTAAATGTAATCGAATGTACAGTCCGTAGTAATTGCGTGCTGTAAGAAGAACATCACGTCAATAGCTTTGTGCCAATGCACATGGAAGAAACCCTGCATGGCGTGCCAGTAGCAACATTCACAGCATTGTGACGTGAATATAATTGAAAGAAGTAACTCACGTTGAATGCTGATGACTATCCATTGTATTCGTACTCAGTAAGCCTGCTGAAGCTTCGAAGAAGCTGTGGATCCATCAACAGCCAGAAAATGTCTGAAGATTGCGATTGAATCGTGGAGCTGAGAGATGCATGAAGACATTGTATATTTAGCTATCTGTGAAACAGGTACCAATTCCAGCAGAAGACCGGGCGCAACTTCCAGTACTAGATACGAAGGGGAAGCCGAGGAGATGAGACTCCACCTCGTCCGGGGATATAATGGCCGGACTTTTGTTGCTCGTATATGATTTTGTCTTCGTTTTACCCTCTGTATTCTCGATTTGTGCTCCGTCGATATAGTTCAAATTTTCTAAATTCATTTATGGAGTCTGTGATATACCCAGTCTACGTAGTCAAGAGAACAAGTGAAACGATAAGGGAGCGTATAGGGGATAAGCGACAAACTATGCCTGAAGATCTCAATATTCCATCAGAGAACTGTCAGTGTAACCTCTGCAGACATCGATAAATTTAAAATTAAACATACGTAGGTGATTCAACCAATGCAAACTCTCCAGGATACTGGCAAAATAAATCCAGGAGATATATAAATAGAGTTCCAGGCTGTGGCGGAGAGCTCAGAGAAAGCGGAATAGAATGATGGATAATATCGTATACTCGGAGGAATTATTCTGCGTGATCCTGATTTCTTGCCGTACAGTCTGAATTACGAACACAGGAGACCGATCCGCACTGAAATTACGGTTGGGGAACAGAAGAAAAATAATCGTACCTTGTACATAGACCTGCGGATCCTGACGGTGGAACAGCCGCATCTGTAGCCTCAATGCAGCTCACGAAGGTAAAGCGGTGGATGATATGTGACTACTGTGACATCGTGACTATCTAGCTACGATTCCTAAGCCCGCGCAATCAGCTTGGTCAGCGGCACCCACTACCACCCATTTACCCCGCCTGCTTCTCCTGCCTCATGCTCCCGCCAGAGAATTTCGGGCTTCGACTTCTCAACTTCTACCCACACCCCGGAAGTCTTGTCTGGGACGGCCGGTAAGCAAACCGGTAAGCAGACCTCCATCTCAAGTCTATGTGGGTCTGTCGCTCACAAGTTCCTATAGCATAATTCTCTGTCCATAATCTCATTTTACCACACTTTGTTCAACGCCACCCCTCCCTGCCATTCTGCCATTTTTCACGATTGCCATGCACGATCCCAGGCATCGTTTACAAGAAGGAGCCAATTCCTCGTAACTTGTTTAATACACCTTTTATCCTACTTTTCACTCATATTTGTGTTTCTTTAGCCTACTGCCTCCCCCCACCAACGCTATGTCCAATTCTGAACCCAGCAGCTTCATACAGAATCTTATGAATTCGGTGCGCATTGCCAAACCATTTATGCTACTATCTTTATCTGAATGACACACAGCTCAACATGTCGACTATTCCGCCACATCCCAGCCACAATGTGATTCAGCGAGGTGGAGATATTCAGGTCTGTTGGTAATTTCTATGAATTCTACAAGTCGTTTGAATTATGTATTGTGGCTCACAGGTTGAACTGGCCAATCTGTACCTGGACAATGATCAGATCCAACGAATTCGCACCATGTACCAATCCGGCCAAATCTTTCAGCAGCTCTTCACAGAGTCAATCATAGACCAGAAGGCAGCCCAGACAGTATTGGGAGGGCAGGGATTGGATGTAATACAGCTGAAGGAAAAGGGCTTGAAGGACCTTGGAAATTGTTAGAGTAGGTGTTGGAGCAAGAAAAATGAACCAGGGCATGGTCAGAAAGAGCGTGTTTTATTGCAATGGTATGCTAGTTCTATTTGTACATAATGAATCAATGATGCCTTGTTTATATACATTAAATTGTGTAGTCAATGTGGATCTAGTTCAGAGGCAAGAAAGGCCAGAGATGGCATGAAAAAAGCAAAACAAGGACTTTCAGTGAATCCGGAGAACTGGTCAAGAAAAATGCCATATGATTTTACAGGGTGTCTGGCACATATTGACGTAACATATAGCCAGACTGTAAGGGCAACCCTCGAAGCCGAGCGGACGTCACGCAGAGCTAACAGAGGGGAAATCCAAAGCTACATAAATGAAAGAAATATATACACGCGACGGGAATCTCACCTAACAGAGGGGAAATCCAAAGAGAAAGACTTGGATTGCCTCTGCCAGAGTGAGCCCACTATATACCGTCCGGAAACAGAACGTAAACCCGAAAGGAAAACGAACAATGATCTGATGAACTCGGAAACAATAAGGAAAGGGGAAACGAACCAATGAAAAGGAAAACAAAGGAAGCAGAAGCGAACGGAGAAACAACGGAACGATCCCGATCGCCGACCGGCGCTAAACAACCCATCACTCATGCGCTATGACTATATGCGCATATATCCTCCACCAGACGACCACTGTCTCCAACCAAACCTCCCACTCTCCGGCCACAGGAGTCAACGAATGTGTTGAGGGTGAATCCCGTGCGGAATCGCTTCCAGAGGGTGCTTGACGCGAGGGATAGTTCCGGACAGAAAGGTTCTGGGCGGAAATCTGGAGGCGTCCCCTGACACAGACGTCATCCTGCATCCTGTGTATTGCTGGGATGATTGTGCACGATAAGGCCTGTGATAAACAGGAAATGCAATGTCTACCTCCAATACCGCTTCACTCCCATGTATGGAAAATCGCACTCAAACAGATTAATGAAGGTGCAAGGTATGTATCTGCAACCAGAATCAATGATTATTTGTTGAAATTTGGGCAGTATTGCAGCAATTCAATCAAAAAATAGGCATTTTTACGAATCCCAGCTTTACGAAGGTCAAAAAGGTCTTGATGCTGTAACAGCAAATATTCACTATTTATTTCTCCCACAAGATTCCAGTTGCCTCTATCGTATGCAAGCTCACACACAAGGAGTGAATCTTCTACAGCCACCTGAAAACAATATAGATGGATGGCTTGACCCTCAAAGTTCACAGTACAAGCCTGAGTTGGCACAAGCTATCTTTCACTATAAAGCCCGTCACCAGCCATCAGATCAGTTCAAAATCTGCATTCATACTGAGGAGATGAAAGCAGCTGCTTGGAAATATGCACACGGAGGGCAACTTATCCTTGATGGCACCTTTGGAATATGTGATAGTCAACTACTTCTCTTTATTGGGATGGCTATCAACGAGAAGCAACACGGAGTCCCCATTGTTTTTTTCCTATTTTCTGCACTGACTGGTAGCCAAGTGACACATGCTGTCTATGATACTGATATTCTGACAGAATTATTACGCTCTTGGGTTCTGGAATTGGGAAAAGGCCATAATCCAGAAAAGACAGGTTTTTGTCCAAAAGTTGCTATAAAAGATACCGATACAAAGGAACATGGGGCACTTGTGGCTGTTTGGCCCTCTATCTGGCTATTGTTATGCAAATTCCATACAAGGATGTGTTGGTCAAATAAATGGAAAACTCTCATCAAGATGGGCACCTCTGTTGATTATTTCAAGGAACAAGTTGTGGGCTGTCTTCGGGTCTTGGACCGCAGGTAGGCATATCTACATATTTGCTTTAAAACCTTGAATTATTGTTAACCATTTTCTTAGTTTAGTTATGAGTGATGACTATCTGGCTGCCTGCAAGTTAGTCAAGGAAGAGCGGAAGTATTTGACAATAATGTCAACCAATAAGGATACTTCAGCTTCGACAAAGAATGGTCTGGTATATCTCCAGTACTTGACAGCTACCTGACTCATTGAGCCTCTCTGGAAGAGTTGGTTGCAGTATGGAAGAAACGAAGCAGCTAAGATACTGGGTGTACCTGTTAACCATGTTGCCCCAACAACAAACCACCTTGAATCTTTCAACGGGGTTTTGAAGAAGAAATATATTCGGAGCTTTCAAAAAGGTGACCGAAGAATTCATTTTGATTTATTGGTCTTTCTTTTGGTTACAAGAGTCCTGCCAGGGAGCTTCCAGCAACACAACTCCATATCTCAATATTATGAATAGCTCTCCCAAAGGTTTGCGCAGAATGCTGGTGGTCGTGATCTGGTGCAAGAACGATATTCAAGGCTTCAGGAAAAAAAATAATCAAGCTCCATCAGAATCACGATTCGAATTTACCTGGTGGCTACCTGAAGGACAGACTAATGGGGAAGACGAGATTGCGCATATTATCAAAAATAAAAGAATTGGGAACATTAGCTGGCTGGGTCCTTACACAATTACTGCAACCTGCGCTAGCAGCCTGGAAGATATTCGTCTCCTTGCACACAAACACTATACTTTGCTAATGAATTGCTATGGGTGAGCGACATGCTCATGCCTGGCTTTTGAGAAGCATGGCTATGCTTGCAAGCATTTGTGGGCCTTAAGGTTCACATTGACCCACATGCAAACTCCTTTCGCATTTGTTTTTCCAGAATCTCAAGAAAAGGCTCAACTAATATTTTCCACATTATTTATTCCCCCTATATGGACTGCTTCTCCGAACCGTACACAGCCACCAGAAATGGTGGATAACCCCTTGCTTCCTCCACCGTTGCCAAACGATGTAGGAAATGCAGTCCAGGGTGTGGAAGAAGTATTTGAAAGCTTTGGCAAGGAGATGAATGATTTAGAAGCTGCTGAAAATGAGAGTAGTGTAGGTCTAGAGCAGGAGACATTAATGGTGCGAAACACCATGGAGGTAAGCTATTTTATTGGCTCTAATTATATTAGAAAGATACTTACTTATAATGTATTAGCAGGAATCCAAATCTGCTATAAGCCATCAACTCACGGCCTGTCTTTCACATGAAGTAATTTCAATATTGCCTAAACTTTATAGTATCCGCAACATCTTAAAGGAGCTTGATCCTTCTTCAATAGAGGCAATTCCAGATCTGCAAGAATTCTTCGGCTTGTCACAAAGTATTGGAAACCTTGGAACTGAGGTGATTCAGAATCTGATTGTGCAGGGAACGTCTGCCATACGCCATCCATATGTGAGTTATTTAATTGTATAGTGTCAGTAGTGTTATGTCTCATCATATTATTCATAATCTACACTGCTAGAAGATCAATGTTTGCCCGCATACTCCAGAGGATGAGGAGGAGGATTCTTGACATAGAGATGAACTAAAGAAGCGGAAAGCCCTCCTCCCGCCATCGCCAGAACGCACACAAAAGTGTAAGAAAAATACAAGTATTTTTTGACTAATAACTGTACTTAATCACTGGCTATTCTATCTATTTAATAATGTCAGCCCCTTTGAACAAGTGTCTGGCCCAATACTACACTGCCAACCATCTTGGAAGGACCTAGAAAGGTGAGTGTACAGGGACTGGTTGAAGGATACATGTGGATTGTTGGTATAACTGAGGTTGAGTTTGTGTGATTGGACATCATATCTGATAAAAAAACGATGAAATTCAAATATATATGTGGTTAGAAGCATATGTACGCACCATTGAAGCGCGGAAAAACATCTGCATCACCACACCAAGCACCTGTGTTCTTCTGACATGACAATCCTGCATGACGAACGGCCATTCACCGGGTGAGCTTAAAGGAAAGGAAGAATCAATTGAGCATATCTGCATGAAACTGAAGTATGCAAGGTCAGCATGACGATGGGGCTATGAGTGCGAGGCAGGCTACGTACACTTGGTATCTCTTCTCTGCATGTATATCCATTCGAAAAAAGGTATATGTGAACATATTGTTGCGAAGGAAGATGGAAATGTAGAAAAATATTCCTGGGGAAGAATACTGGCATAGGTATGAGTTGAGAATCAGTGAAGGATGCATGAGATATCATCAAGTTATTACACACTTTAACAGCAATCCTAACCTAAAGCGAATTGCATCCAACACCTTGCTAAAACCGATCCATAGAAGTTTCTTGATAGTAGATGAAGGAGAGGAGGAGGAGAGCCAAGAGTGGTCCTTGAGGTTATTGAGAAAGCGGAAAGCGGAGGTGAGGCATTCAGGGAGAGGAAGGGATTCTTCTTGAAGACATAGGTGAGCGTTAATGGAGGTAGTCCTACTAGAGAACAAGTGAGGGTATGTACCTCCATCCGGACAATTAACGATTATTGTAGAACGACGTCAAATAGAACTGTACAAATGGTCACATGTGCAGAAGGCAACGGAAGCAAATCCTCATTGTCTACGCGTTCGCCGTCAGTGTCGCTCTTGAATCAAAAACCCTTCCGTTGTCGAACTCATGTACGGGTATAGAAATAAGTATTCTGAGCAATATTTATTAGCTTGTACAAAGGAACTGATCGAGGAATAGGTCATATCGTGCTCCCACTGCGTCGACCATTCCCCCTCGACTACCAGGCTATAATCCACCTATGATGCGATATCCACATCACATTCAGCTTCTAGATGTCCCTTGACTCTCTATGTGCTTATGTTTCGGTCTTGGATGTTCGGTTTGGGCCCATATGTGTGCATGAGAGACCTCGTCCTCCACCCACAGCCCTGATCAACATGCGCTATAGAACGATATCTTCCCAATTCATGGTGTGTGCTATAGTCGTAAAATCCAAAGCATTCGACTTACATCTCTCCAGAACCATGTCTGCCGTCATCGAAACCCTCCGCAATTGCATGAAACCTACAATTATACACTCTACAGTCACTGATATATGAATGCGTACTCCACACCTCCTCAACTTTCCTTTGCTCTCCTTTGAACACCAGCACCAGCATTTGCGTTAACCACCGCCATTCCCGTTACTTCTGCCTCCAGAACTCCAGAACCATGTTCACATCCATTGCCGCCGTCGCCATCTTGAACCATTCTCGCACCATTCTTGCACATGGCTCGCACCCAACAGCCTCCCTGCCCTACCTAGAATATGATCCTCACGCATACCCCATGCTGTCCTTTGAACGCCTGCTCAAGGTTGAGGCTCAGGCTATGCTCTTGCTCGAGTGTATGTGCACGAGGCTATCACATCTGGTTCCACTTCAGACATACTACTGCCACTTCCTTGCACTGCAAGAGCTGTTGGAGGCAGGATGATATTCCGTGGATCCGAGACGGGAATTTCACCTTCATACGATGATAAAACTTGTCAGTCTTCATTGAGCCGATGGAGAATTCTGTAAGGGAAAATACTTATTCCCTTGTACATAGTCGTTATAGACTTACTAGATGCATATATGCATCTAATGTATATTAGTACATACATTGAATTGACTTCGTGTCAATTCCTCTAAGTCCTTATGGACTTCTATGCACACATATATGCGTGTCCACTTAGGTACATAATGTTATTACATAATATATATAGTTACATTACATAACTCAGTAGTATAATAAACCTGGGTCGGCGACTAGCGCTGCCCAGCTTAACCCATACCTGTACTATATTGTAACTGAATACATACTATTGTAAACAGTCATTGCACAGGTGTGAATAACGAAACCAATGTAAAGACATTGTCTTTACACTTTTTTTGACTTATACATCAAAATATTCAATTACGAATATTAGGAACGAACATTCGTTCCAATGGCCCCAAAATAAAGAACTGTTGACAAGGTCCCTGCAGGGACCGGTGATGCCGCTGACAGCAGCAGCACTCCCAATGTCATAGGTAGGTGAGAATGACCCCACCATGGATCCTGGCAAGGATCCCAGCCAGACGGTGTCAGCCGTCTCAGAGGCGAATACTATTTGCCCTACGACACGGAACACCCGTGCCACCGACAAACTTGCCCGCCCGGCAAGTAACCGGGGAACATCTGAGGATCCCACTCAGACCCCCAACCCTTACGGCAGGAGCGGAGACCTGCTCCTCCCTAAAACTTACTCAGACTATGCTGAGCCAAGTGAACGATCGGCTTCAGCCGATCCAGACCCCGAGGAATTGGCACTTGGTGACCAAATCCAAGAGATGCTCGATACCATTAACGAGCATATGGATGAAGTAACCTCCATCCACAATATGAGCCGTCAAGCAGCTCAATTATTGGCAAAAACCAATGAGAGCAATAATGCTCTTGAGGGAAGGACTAGAAACTTGCGAACGCGACTAATCGCGATCAGGGAGAAATACCCGACTATTGCCAAGGGCAAGTCGAGCATTCAACCTAGTGATCCTCACAAGGATCCTAATAGTGAGGATTTGGGTCCTCAACCTGAACGACCAAGCAATTGGTCGAACGTTGATGAAGAATCAACGAGTGATCAACCTAACGTTGAACCCGAGTTGATTCCATCAGCTGGCGGACCTAATAATAGATCCAATCCCAAGCAAGCGCTTGGTAGAGCCCGGACCGAGCTCTTGGCCAAGACAGCTGTACTAGAACGGCTATATGCAGACCAAGCGCCTGCAGACCACCTTAACCAGGCAGCCACCGCTGCCCGAAGCACTCGTATGGAGTACGAGTGACTACTCAGATTGAGTAAAGCTGGATTATTAAATCCACAGGATCGATCTCAATCGATCCAACCTAGTGAGGATACTAGGGAAACCTTGATACGGAATAACCCCCGTAAAAGTGTACAATACGCTCCCTTCAATGGCATCGAAGACAATGACACTGACAGTGAGACCACTGTCAGGAATCATCAGGAAGGGTCGGTACCCTTCCAACAGCCAGGTGATTGGGACATACTAGATATGTCCAACAATGAGAGCGATAATGCTCTCGTACGAATGGTCAGGTATATGCTTGACCAAAATTTACAAACGACAATGGAGAAATCCCCATTGGTCAAAGCTGGAGTTAAGGTAACTCCCCCCGATAAGTATAGCGGGGAACAGAGCTTCGAAGCTCTTGAGACCTTTGTCAAAGGCCTCCTACAATGGCTAGACATGCATAGCATGTTAGGTCCTGATGCATATAAGTATCAGGTCCCGTTCTTAGGAACGAGATTAGAGGGCAAAGCCCTCAAATGGTTCGACAAAACAGTCGAACCCAGGAAGTACCAAGGCACTCCCATGGACTTGGAACAAGTCGTGACTGGCCTATATGGCCAGTACATCCCTTCATTGGCAAGACGCGAAGTGTCTAACAAGTTTGATTTCATAAAACAAGGCACGCTCAGTGTGCAAGAGTTCGCTACCGAACTCGAGTTATATGCGTCCCAAAAGGTCCTACGACCTGACGTATACTCACTTTGTAAGAAGTTCGTAGATAATCTATGACCAGGGTTGAGATCCCTGCTGTTACGCGCAGGGTACGACCCTGAGAAAAAGACGATACATAAATTGTATGTGAAAGTGGTTAAGCTGGAAGATTCTAACCGCTATGATATTGGGGTTTGCAACAGCGAACCTACGACTACTACTAGTCGACGGGACGATAGCCTATCATCCAATGCTAGGCACAAACCGAGGATTAATGGTCGTGACAGGACCAAGCACCGTGCAGATCACACCAAATCGGGTGAGATCAACAAAGGTCCAGCAATCACCCCTGGACCCTCTGGAGTTAATAGAAACTCACCGAATGCCCCTGGCGGGGCTGGACCACATATTATTAATAGGCAACAGATGAATCACGACTCATCCCATAATAGCATTGAGTGCTACAATTGTGGCAAATCGGGCCATATCAAGCCCAATTGCCCAGAGCCCCTCAGGGCTCGTCGCGTAGGAGCTGTCCACATAGAGGACTCTCCTACAGAACAGGTCATTGATACCGACCATGACATCAATGATCTGATTGATGATGAACGTCCTACTGAGGACGAGTATCGTAATGAAGATTACGGTAATCAACTTGATCTCTCTGAAGATCAACGTAGCTGGGGCAGCAAACCCAGCGAATTCGACTGGTCTGATGACGACCAACCTCGCTGAGTTAACTCGATTCGATATAGCCATGATATGGCAAGGGTAGCCACAGCTGTACCCATTGGCCCGGCGAATGCCAGGAAGGCTAAACTAGCCAAAGAGGGGAAACCCCTCTATGACCATACGGTCAAAATGAAAACCAATAGACCGGCTCGGTCTAAAAACGATCTATTAACGATCGCAGGGTACTTCCTAGTAGGAGGTACCAAGGCCTGCTGTCTATTTGACAGCGGTTGTGAAGGCATGATAATGTCTTCCGAGTTTGCGCGAGCAACAGGGATCCGCATGCATAAGCTGCCGGAACCTATTGGAATACAGCAAGCATTCCAAGGGAGTAGAGCAAAACTGTCAGGGGACGCCTCCAGATTTCTGCCCGGAACCTTTCCGTCCGGAACTATCCCTCGCGTCAAGCACCCTCTGGAAGCGATTCCGCGCGGGATTCACCCTCAACACATTCGTCGACTCCTGTGGCCGGAGAGTGGGAGGTTTGGTTGGAGACAGTGGTCGTTTGGTGGAGGGTATATGCGCATGTAGTCATAGCGCATGAGTGATGGGTTGTTTAGCGCCGGTTGGCCGTCGGGATCATTTCATTGTTTCTCCGTTCGCTTCCGCTCCCTTTGTTTTCCTTCTCATTGGTTCTTCCCCCTTTCTTTATTGTTTTCGAGGTCATCAGATCATTGTTCATTTTCCTTTCGGGGTTTACGTTCCCATTTCCGGACGGTATATAGTGGGCTCACTCTGGCAGAGGCAATCCAAGTCTTTCTCTTTGGATTTCCCCTCTGCTAGGTGAGATTCCCTTCGTGTGTATGTATTTCGTTTACTTATATATCTTTGGATTTCCCCTCTGCTAGCTCTGCATGACGTCCGCTCGGCTTCAAGGGTTGCCCTTACAAAAACTCTACTATACTGCAACTACAGATATCACCGTAGGACAACGAACGTACACTGAAACGTTTGATATTGCCAACGTCGATTACTACGATGTTATGTTAGGAACCCCATTCCTACGACAAGTTAAAGCCAATATAGATTTTAACGGACTAGGGTCCATTGTAATCAATGGGGAAATGATAGATAATGATCTATCAGTATGGCTAACCTCAAATGAGGCCAAGATCCATGGAATGTCGGCTAATAAAGTGACACGACAAGGGGGACAGCCCCTTGAACCAATAGTTGACCAACTATCTAACAATACGAAGGAATTCACCTTCAAAATAATCAAGAACAAACTTCTAGTCGTTCCAGTTCCCCATACAGTGAAGGAACTGCAAAAACTCATAAGTATGGTAGCATATATGCTACCCTACTGCAGTCGTATCAAATGGCCCTTAGACATGCTTCAATGCATATATAGGGATAAGCCTTATGTAAGCAACGAAGAAGTCTACAATGTCATCTTGGACATTAATAGTGCTCTAAGCACTACAAATGTCATAAACTATTACAACAATATAGTCATCCATGATGGATATACTACCCATCATAATGATAACGTATACAGTACTAACGCCACTGTAAGCGCGAGTGACTATAAAAAGTCACTCAATAACCAGAATCCTTCTGGTGTTTCGATTGAAGAGGTCGATGAAGAAAACCACCTCCCTAATATCGTCGTAAACAATGATATCACTGAGGACCCAATGTCCTCATAGACAAGACTACTCCTAGTCATTCTTTTCGAAACTAATATTCGAAATAATAGGCATTCGCACCAATCAGCATTGCAGGAACCTATCAAGGTTCCTAGTAGGGATATAGTCCCTACTAGTGGGATTGAAATATTCAACTGAAAGGAAAGAAGAATTATTTCTTCTGCACGAGTAAGCCTACAGCTTACTTAAGACAACTTTAGTCATCTCCGCTCCCAATGGAAGGAGAAGTATGTCAACCTATTCAGCTACATACCATTGGAATTACCCCCAATGCGTGAGGTAAATCATAGGATCAAGTTAATTGATCCTGATAAGTGATTTAATTATTGCTTACCCAAATGCCCTGAGGCACTGCAACCTCAGCTACACGCCAAGATAGACCGCTATCTCAAGGCTGGTTGGTGGGAACCAACCTCTGCATCGCAAGCTGTACCAATGCTATGCATATTCAAGAAATTGAAAGAAATACTGAGGACAGTATTTGATTTGCGACTTCAAAATGCAAATACTGAAAGAGATGTTACTCCCTTTCCAGACATGGACCTCATCAGAAATGATGTCGCACGAGCGAAATATCGCTCGAAGCTCGATATGTCTGAAGCATACAAGCAAATCAGGGTTGTCCCTGAAGACGTCGATAAAACTACATTTTCGACAATTTATGGCACATTCAAGAGCCAAGTTATGAAGCAAGGAGATTGCAATGCTCCTTTAACGTTCCAGCGATTAATGACCGCTATATTCAGGCCACACATTGGCCTATTCGTCCATGTCTACCTGGACAACATATTTATATTCTCGAATACAATCGAGGAGCACGAGGAACACCTCGGAATGGTCTTTGCGACCCTGAGAGAATCTCAATTATTTCTCTCCCCAAGTAAAGCCGATCTTTACTCTGAGTGTATGGACTGTCTAGGCCATATCATAGATGATAAGGGTATCCATGCTGATATGGATAAAATGCGAGTGGTCCGAGAATAGCACACTCCTAGGACGTATAAAGATATCCAACGGTTTCTGGGCCTAGTCCAGTATCTGGTGCAATTTATGCCAGATATATCCGCATATAGCACCCCTCTTTCGGCTGCTGCCCGAAATAACAGGAAATTCCTGTGGACTCCTCTTTATGAGAAGTGCTTCCAGCAGATAAAACTGCTGGCATGTAGATTGCCTATACTTAAGCTGATCAATCCTGAATTGGATGAACCCATATGGGTTATCACTGATGGATGTCAGTCAGGTGTTGGCACCATGTACGGCCAAGGCAAAGACTGGGAGACTTGTTGCCCAGCTGGATTCCTATCCAGGAAGTTCAATACGGCACAGCATAATTACACTGTGCCTGAGCAAGAAACTCTTGCTGCTGTTGAAGCCCTTGCCAAATGGCAAGACAAATTACTAGGACGGAAATTCGTCCTCGTGACAGACAATGCTGGTCTGTCATACTTTCAAACTGCACCACAATTGTCACCACGGCAAGTCTGATGGATACAGTTCCTGTCTCGCTTTAATTACGAGACATTACACGCTCCAGGGGAACACAGCCGGGTGGCAGATGCATTATCACACTACCATGAATTTGATCTATTAACAGATCATTGTGACGGCGATAACTTCATCAATATGGATCGAAAGCTTGATCCTGAGGGAGATACTCTCCCAATTGAACGCGCTGTTCAAATTCGCTCGAATGCCCTGAGACGCTCACAGCGTCTCCTGGAGATCCAGGAAGATAGGATCCTGGAAGCTAATGAGATGAACCAGAATTCATCTACACCGGAAGCAACTGTGCTTCCCCATATTGAGGACAATGATGATGTCCTCACTGTAGAATCTGGTGCAGATGGCATACCACTCAGAACTAGAGTTGAATCCGATATCGACTTAAAAATGGTATTCATTCCTGCTTATACCATGGATACCCTCTGTGCGAGAGTACTATTGGATGTAAAAGCACATCCACGCTTTGCACTAAAGGAAGATTTCCTTTGGACTAAAAACGGCCTTGATCGTTCTGTTGTATGTGTTCCGAGGAACACTCTTTGGAGGGGAAGGAAGATCAGTGAAGTACTGATCGACCAAGCCCATCAAATGATAGGACACTTCGGTCCTTTCAAAACCTTGAAATATATTCAAGGATCCTTCTGGTGGCCATCAATGACAGCTGACATAGAAGCATTCTGCAGCTCCTGCAGAAGGTGCCAGACAATCAAGTCTAGCAATCAGAAGCCCACTGGGCTTCTACACACTCTACCGATTCCCGAACAACCTTGGGAATCCATCGGTATGAATTTCGTTGGGCCACTACCAGTGTCCAATGGGCATGACTATTTATTAGTCATAATAGATCATCTGACGTCCCAGACACATTTGGTCCCCACAAAGACCACCGTGACTGCTAAGGAAGTAGCTTGGATCTACATCCAAGAGGTAGTCCATTACATGGACTACCAACATCTATTGTATCCAATAGAGACTCGAAGTTTACTTTGATATTCTGGAAGGAGCTACATCAACTCCTAGGAACTAAGCTGTTGATGTCAACAGCATTCCATCCACAAATGGATGGTGCTACAGAACGAGCTAATCATTCTATTGCTCAAATACTACAAGCCGTGGTCAAGGACGACCAAAAGGACTGGGCTAAAAAATGCCCGATGGTAGAATTTGCTATCAACAGTAGCACTAGTGCTACTACTGGATTCGCACTGTTCGAATTAATATACGGGTATATGCCCCGTATTTCAGTCAATACGACTATGACCTCGAACTATCGAGGTATCCAACAATTCACTGAACAAGCGAAATGAAATCTAATAGCAGCACATGACACTATTATTGAAAAGCACGTCGAACAGACGCACTTCGCCAATAGGCATAGGAGAGAACCCCCTATATACAAAGTAGACGATCTGGTCTACCTATCCATGGCAAACCTAAGTATGCCCAAAGGATGAGCGCGAAAACTCGTCCCCAAGTACATAGGACCTTACAAGGTCCTTAGGGTAGACAATAACAAGTCTACCGTCGGTCTGGAATTACCTCCAGAATTAATAAAACGTCGGATACATCCGACGTTCCACATGAAACTGATTTGTTCTCACATTAAGAACGATGATGAACACTTCCCTAATAGGGAAGCAACTGCCTTGTATGAACTAGGCAATAGTGACAAAAACGAATGGTTCGTTGATGAGATTATTGGTCACCGATGGACCAATAACGGGAAGATTGACTTCCAAGTCAAGTGGACACTAGGTGATGTCACTTGGGAACCATTGCAAGAATGCAAAAAATTAGAAGCCTTCGAGAGATATCTCGAGATCCATGGGATTGATAATCCCCGGCAATTGCCTCGACGCCACTAATGAGTGCGTCGCGATCACGTGTATTTCACATGACATTCAGCCAATAAGCTGAAATGAGGTGCTGTGGCACCAGGTGTCTGGCCAGCTTGCCAATACACGGCAACCCAATAAAATATTCAAGCCCTGCCACCACGAGGCTTAAATTTGCAAGATGCCTTAATCAGTCTTGACCAGTATCCACCATAATGGATAACGAGCACAATGCTCCAATGCAGGTGGACCCATCCACCAACAACATGAGTGCCCTATAGGCATTCAAACTTGACCCATCCATAGAATGGGTCATCGAATCCGTCCCAGGATTCGTTGCAATCAAACATAAGATGGGTTGCTCCATCTGCGATGCCTCGGCATCCCACTGTATGGCCACCAAAAGGTCATACGAGATGCGTCTATCGGAGAAAGACATTAGCCACACTGTGGCCGAAGCATGGCCTGAACTAGTCAGGTACCAAGACGATTATTATCGTCTACTAGAGGACTACAACGCCCTCAAAGAAAAAACCCAATCAGCCGAGAAGAAGGTTGAGGACCGTAGAGTCAAAATGAATGAACTCTACGAGAAACTCGACACTTGTCGAGTAACTGTCAAGAACCTGGGTGACCAGGTTCAATCATTGGAGAACCAACTCCAAGAACTCAAAAGTAATCCTGTCGGATTACCCAAACACGAGGAGCTCGTCCTCGAAAACAAGCACCTTCAACAGGAGCTTGATTACTACGTGGGGAGGGCACGATTTGCCCTCTACGGAAAGGATGACTGGGTGATCCGTAATGGGTACCACCTCGATGACATCCCAATTCTGACGGCGAGGACGATGATGAAGACTGTGGGGGTCTTCCTATGTTACCTGAGGAAATTCCTCAGGACGTACCAGTACGCCCTCCCACCAAACTCGCCCACCCAGTAGGCAAGTCACACTGGAACGAATCCAAGGTCGTTCATGAGGCAGGAATCCCTGCCATCGGAGGCTCTCACCTCCCTCCCGCACCAAAAAGGATCAGTGCTGATCCCCCTGCCGCCATCACTGGCGCTTTACCCAGACCACTGGGTAAAGCACAGGCTGAACGTTGGGATCAGCCTGCCCTACGAGGCACGTCTGACTGGATCATGGAGGCCAATATCCACGACTCAGAGATACGTCGGCTCTACATCAAAGGTAGATCCCTGCAGCCTCATCTACAGTCCCCGTACCATACTGCGGTTATATTCCGCATTGATGAGTATGCCAAGTCGTTGCCTGGCCTTCCCTGCAACCTTGTGGTTCGCCACGATGACCCAGGCTGGATGATCAACGTCGTCCAAGCGTTTAACGCAAATCCCTCCGGGATTCCTCGAAACCTTCGTCTTAAAGGTTTACACGTCAACGTCGACGATGCCGACGTTTGGTACTGGCTTAACTTGATTAAGCCTAAATTCCGAGGTGCTGAAGTAGAACTCCTGCTTCAGTCTATATTTTCCACTGTTGGAAAATGGGACCAGATGACAGCTGGTCAATGGAAGAGGAATGACAGTCTATTCCTCTGTAGCCCCACCCCCGCGAGATATCAAATAAATCGCAACCAGAAGTTCGATAGGCGTGCATTCACCTACTGGTTAGGGTGCGATGCTGGAGTTACTCCAGCATTGGCTCGAGACAAACTCGAGCCTTACTTTGTCCGACATGCAACAAAGACTATTTGGAACGAAGTAACACTCCATTCCCAACTCAGGGCTAACGAGATTGCCTCGTTAAAGGGAAATCCCATGAACTAGTTTCGCGTCATGATGATTTACTTCCTCTCGTACGAGAGAGCCCATACTACTTTCCCCCTAGCATGGGGGAACCTATGGATTAAGATGAGGTTGATCCTGAACCCAACCCCATCCAGCACACCGCTGGATCCTCATCACTAGCCGACAAGCTAGACTATGGAGAAGGAGGTTCCTTCTCACACCCTCCAGCCGATGCCCATGAGCTATGGGCCCGAGTAAGCTACTTCGATAGCTTAGTTCCCCAGGGAACAGCCTGTGAATCCACGGCGGAGATCACTGAGGCTCTCACCCATGACATGTACACAGATAACCATGAGTAGGCTGGCCTACTCAGTCAAAAGGGGGAGGGTGTAAGGGAAAATACTTATTCCCTTGTACATAGTCGTTATATACTTACTAGATGCATATATGCGTCTAATGTATATTAGTACATACATTGAATTGACTTTGCGTCAATTCCTCTAAGTCCTTATGGACTTCTATGCACACATATATGCGTGTCCACCTAGGTACATAATCTTATTACATAATATATATAGTTACATTACATAACTCAGTAGTATATAAACCTGGGTCGGCAACTAGTGCCGCCCAGCTTAACCCATACCTGTACTATATTGTAACTGAATACATACTACTGTAAACAGTCATTGCACAGGTGTGAATAGCGAAACCAACGTAAAGACATTGTCTTTACAAATTCACCCCAGGAGCACTGGTGTGGGGGAGGAATGTTGTGTAGTGTCATGGAGGATCGATGGATTTGCACATGAGGTCGCTAGCCTGTGAGGAGGAGCAATCAAGTGGCAATCGAGTGGCTGGATGGAACGGGTGTCTACCAATTATGTAAACAGTACTAAAGTTTTCTTGCCTTCTCCATCTCCATCCATCTCCCTTTCTGTCTTTTCTCGACAACTCCAGCAATGTCAACCCAGCCAGATGAAAAGATTCTGGTTCTCTGGAAGCCTAATGTAAGTATCCTTTTCTCACTATCCTTTTCATCCATCCTATTTTGCCGGTCCCAGATGTCGTGATGCTTGGAGCCAGAGACTGGCGCCGCTCATGATTGCTCTGGTTCTGGGTGCTATCTGTTGCTGAGTTGGAGTATGCGCTAGTAAAGGTCTTTTGTGGCCAGCTCAGAGGCAGTTAGCAGTTACTTCCTTACGTTACGTACCCCTACCTGAATCTCGTATGCATAGCATGCTAACTGTCCTCTATAGTCCACTTATTTGATGATGATACCTCAGGATACCTCTCCCTCTCCCTGATCATTCTCTGTTCTCTTTCCACCCACTTCTATTGCTGCCTCAATGTCTCGGACCCTTGCCCATGAAATTCCCTGCATGAGTTCCGGGAAGACCTTTGGTGGCTGAGCCCAGGACGAACACCAAATTAAGCGCTGGTCTTGCTCTAAGACAATGATCAGAGGAAAGTTGTTGACAAAGAGTTCCAAGACCTGTGCGTTGTATTCTTTCTCCTTTCCTCTTCAACAGACTAACTAACCGGTCTTTCACTAGCTGTCCAAGCAACCGGCTCCCTCTCCAGATGTCCGTCTTCAGCCCCTCCACTGCTACAATAGTCATCTCCAATACCCTCTCCGGCACCCTGCCATGCACTCCTCTTGTCCGGCCATGTCCATCTGCATACCTACATCATCCAGTCCCGCCTTCAACGCTGCCACCTTCTCCATCCATAGTTGCCACCAGTACTCCTCGGTATAAGGGTTGTTACCCTCTAGAACCATATCACCCCGCTACGTTAGACCCGCACCTTCAACTTGCCTTCCGCACCTTTGCCTTGCGCATCTTTAACTTGCCTTCCGCACCTTCGCCTTCCGCGTCTTCAACTTGCCTTCCGCGTCTTCAACTTGCCTTCCGCGTCTTCAACTTGCCTTCCACGTCTTCAACTTGCCTTCCGTGTCTTCAACTTGCCTTCCGCACCTTCGCCTTGCATGTCTTCAACTTGCCTTGCGCACCTTCGCCTTGCGTGTCTTCAACCTGCTTTGCGCACCTTCAACTTATGTCTTAATCAGTCAACTTGGAGACCTTCAAGCTTGACTTCGACTTTGATGATCTTCAGCTTTGAAGTTTTTCAGCCATGGAGGTTGCGCACACCAGTCCTCAATTTAGATTGATCTGACAAGGAGAGGCAGGCCTTCTTTGCAGCTTAGGACGGCCATGGAGGTACGTGCTTCCTATGTATTTATATACTTCAGTGCTAACTGATGGGCTTGTAGGTTCCATTGTGGTGAAATTTGTTGGCGAAAAAGTGTTTAAGCAATCCAGGCTGAAAGGCATTATGCCATCAGATTTCTTGGGGGATAGAAGAGCTGGATATTATCAGGGTTAGACAAGCTGGATGGATAGCTCTTTGTGCACCCCTGTCCTTAGTTTAGATGTATCATGTAATACAATACACTTTAATATTCAAATCAGGTTTCTTTCTTTTTTTGTTTTGTGTTTGTTTTTAATATTAGAGCTTGGAGTACGGTATAGCTATGCTAATTCATGCTTTACTGAATCTCTTGTCTATATACTCATATCCAGTTTGTGCAAGCTGTAGCCCTGAAAAAAAATAAAAAATCGGAGCAAGGCATCTGGCCAGCCGGCAAGTAAGACTGTGCCTCTTGGAAATTACAATGCCAACAAAAATCTCTTTCTTTCCACCTTCATCCTCCTCCTCCTACTACTACTATCCATGGGGATATCTGAGAGATCTTATCCAACTGAGGACATCTTGCATTGTAGCAGTCCACTGACCGTTATCGATGAGGACAAAGTTGGCTTGGAGTCCCTGCCACCCGATGATATTCTTCATTGTTACAGCCCACTATCCTCTTTGGAGGAACTAGAACCTGAATGTGAAGAGGGTGCAGGTGAGTCTTCAATACTATCAAGCCAGCAGAAGCTAAAAAAAAATGGCAGATGGAACTTGTTTATTGTGCAGACTGTACGGCTTACCGGATAGTAAGTAATTCATTGTACAATGATGGTTAATCTACTGAATCACTATTAGACAGTTTTTGCAGGAGCGCCAGTGTTTTCGTGGCGCTATTTTTGGTTTTGCAGCTGGCGCTCCACCAGTTGTGATGCCGTCCCGTCTCGAGTGCTCCCAGCCATTAATCTCCCATCTTCACCGCTGAAGAATGCCTCGTTTTCATAATCAAGCCCAAAGTGCCACAATCTGATACTTGAGAAACCTCACCTGATGGGGATTATGCTGCCAGATGGAGCGCTGAGGAGCGCCAGCTGCAAAACCAAAAATAGCGCCACAAAAGCGCTGGCGCTCCTGCAAAAACTCTCTATTAGCAGCGGCCTCAGGAGAAGATTTAATTGAAGAGCTTGCAAGTTTGGATATCAGTGTGAAAGAAAGTGTGTGCCTCCCATGATATTTACGTGCAAAATGCCTAATTGATAGCTTCATTTTCAGATGATGTACCCGTCATAATTTATGATGAAGAAACCCCACGAGGTTCACTCTATGGTCATGTAGCCCTTGGACATGAGAAACTGAACCCTGATGGGTCACAAACAGTCTACCTCAACTATCCTGGATGTTGCGAAGATACCTTTCAATTTCCAAACTCAAAATAATCCAGATGGTATCTTTCAGAAAATACCCTGCACACAGGTTATACCTATACAAGCCGGTGAGTTTGCTAGTTTGTGTTTGTGCAGCATTCCCTCATTAACCGACTCAATAGGTGAGGTCCCACACTCCGGAGACCAGGGGCCAATGGACTCCAATTCAGCCCTGGCAACTACTTCTCAAGTGAGCCAGGGTGACTCCCTAGCTCAGAATCAAGACTGCTCCATAGCTCAGAATCAGGATGGCTCTGTAGCTCAGGACTCTGGGTGCTGATGAAGGAAAGGCCATAGGTCAGGTGCAAGCAGGGTGGGGCGAGACAAGAGGAAGGCAGAATTTGGAGTAAAAAAGGAGTTTGAGTGAGATTTCAGTGAATTAATTGAGGAAACCAAAGGTACAGGTGAATTCTTAATGTTGTTTGGAGGTGCTAATGATTTTTATTTATTTAAAAGTGCAAAATGGTCTGGGGTTTGCAATCCAGACTGAACGTCCTCCCAAGCCTCCAACCCTACCTCCTGAATTCAATGGAGGCCCTATCTCTGCACCATCTTCTTCACAGAAGCGAAATGAGAGAAGGGGTGAGGTTGCCAAGGCAAAGAAGTGGAATAGGTTCATGCTTATCACACTGCTTGACTCCTTAAATAAAAAATGAGGCCGGTCCTGTGCATAACATATCATATATCACAAAACTGAGCATATCTAACCAAATTATATTCAAAACAGTTTTCGGAGCTGCAGAGCATGCACATGGGGATTTTATGTGCTGTCCACATTCCCAGAAAGTTGTACAGGGATATGCCAAGGAGGTTGGGACTGACACAATCACCGACTATCCTGAAGGAGGCCACCTTTTCATCAAGTCTACCTCAAAACACTTCATGGGACCAGAGGATCCGGCGTATTTGCTGCAACACTGGGATGGATTGATTTCTGAAAAACTTATTGCGTACATTTGGGATTTATGGCTGAAACTGAAGAAGAAGTACCCTATGAAGAAAAGTTGCAGCCATTGTTCCAAAAACAAATCAATGCATGTCGGCTTCTGGTCTCATTGTTGGAGGCAGCCATATCTCACCTCTGATAGTAACACTGGAAGCAATGAGGGATTTTCCTACAAGGAAATTATGAGGAAAACATTAGGGGTCAGCCCCATTTTCTCAGTGTTTTCCCAAACAGTGACAGAAGACCCAATTTTATTAAGAGTTTCCTGCAGTTTGTGAAAAAATACTGTGAAAATGGGGTGCATTTCCACAATTTTTCTAATGTTTTCATCTGAGAAAAACACCTCAATGCTTCTAGTGTAAGCCGAAAGACCAAGAGGCACGCATCGCTCTTGATAATTTTCCTTTGGCCATTGGTGAACATCTTGTGCCAAGACTCTTGCACATGTTGAAATTGCATGATCCTCAGGTATATCACAAAATGCAAATGTAAGCTTTCTTTTTGATTATCTCCTTTAGAAAACCTTGTTTAATGTATCATAGTGCACATGACTACGTCAAATCATTCCCGGAGAATCTGAAGATATTGGAATCCCGTCCAGCTCTTGACTTTGGTGGGCTCTGCCAGACTATCTCTATCAAGGAGGGAGGTAGCCAGATTGCGCACTTAGACTGGATGGATCATCCTCATGTTTACACATTTGTTATTTGTATAGGCCCTGGTTGGACTGGCGGGAAATTGTTTTTTCCCCAACTAAGGAAAGCTGTTCCAACACACCCTGAACAAGTTATCATTTTTCAAGTGTGAAGACTTGCACATTTAACAGGAGAGGTCCAGGGAGATAGATTAGCCTTAACCTGTTTCCTGGATCAGATGACTTTGGACTGTGCTCTTAAGGCTTTTCCAAACACCACTTATGTTTAAATAATTATGACTTTGTGGAAGTTACATTGTATGCATAAATTGTAATAGTATATTGCATTAAATTGAATAGCTACTCAAAAAAAGATGGAACATTAATAATAATCATCTGTGTGCTTGAGGTTGATTTCTGCATCCATCTAATTTCTCTAAGTCCGATATTTCTCTAAGGCACCAACTCAGATCCAGGTCATGCCCTCCCTCTCATTCTTACTCTCGCTAAGTTCCTATTTCTCTAATACCAAGTGCTATTCAATTCAGACACTTGTTTGTTAGAATGACTCTGAATAGATACTAGTTCAAGTACCAAACATTGTTCATGTAAAAGCATATAGGGAGGGAGTGTGAAGGACGTGAAGAAGAACAGAGATGGTGTCTGTATGAAAGATGTCAACAACAACAGAAACATGATAAGAACACAATAAGACTGGAAAAGGAAATACTATCTTGTGATAGAGCAAGGGAGAGTGACTAACAAGAAGAGAAGAAAAGGTAAGAAGAAGTCGACAAACATAGCAGATTTTTGATATGGAGAAATCAGAAACAAAAGGTTACAAAATCTAACATGGCACCATAAGGGCACTATTTTGATAGGAGAAAGTAGAGGATAATATTGAATTAGAGGATATCTTGAGCATCTTGAGCATATTAAAAGAACGGAAAATAAAGCTATTGCATTTAGGGTGACTCAGTGATGAACTTGTCCAGCTCCTGGTCAAAACTGGAGGAGCTACCAAGGGATATTGAAGGTGAAATGGACGTAGGGCTCCTGCTATGAGATGGACCAATAGGTGTAGAAGGCATAGTGCCTGTGATGGTAGCAACTGTAGTGATGGTGGGAATGGTGGTGGGAATGGTGGGAATGGAATGTGTGGTGATTACAGGAGTGGCCGATGCAGAGGAAGGAGTGGGAATCACAGGGGCTGTAGGAGCTGCAGGTGTAGTTGGGAAGGGGGCTGTGCCAGGGCCAAGCCAGGTGGCACCAGAGTAGGTGTGTGGCAGTGCAGAAGCATGACCAGCTGCAGGTGGCAGTGCAAAAGTATGATCCATGGATGGATGTCTGGCAGCAAACAGACTGGCAGTTGGAGCCATAGGTCTCCTGGATGCAGAAGGCGGGGTGATAGACAATCACACTCCCATAGAGTGTGAAGAGGCAGGAGGCTGACGTGGCATAAAGGGAGGGGAAGGAGGTTGTTGAGCAATGGCATCCTGGATTGCCTGGAACGCAGTGGAACCAAGGGGCGATTTTTGTACTGTGGTGGGGTATAAAGATAATCCGGACAAGTAGGACCATGAATGCAATGAAGGAAGTCCTTCAGAAAATAAAGATCACAATTACACTTGTCGAATATCATCATAAATAATTCATGAATGATACCGCCACCTAGGTCCAGCTTGCGGAGATAATGGTGTTGTTCCTCCTGGCTTAAGCTAACCTGGTAATTATGATAAGGAAGGAGTGATGGATTAACAGGCTCTGCCAAGCCCATGATGTCACCAAAGAAGTGTTGATTAGGCTCCCAGTGTGTAAGGTGGCGACAGGAGGAGGAGGAGGAGGAGGCCACAGGGGTGCTGACAGAATTGGGAGAGTGGGTAGAATAGCGCAGTGGGAGATCAAGCATTGAGGACACTTGAAGAGGACAAGTTCGAGGCAAAGGAGAGGGTGAGGCCTTTAAATAATTGGATATATCTAATCAAAATATTTAGTCTGGGGAACTTTGACGAAACGATGCTGCCTTACAAGAATCATCTTCCTCTGTATCACCTTCCTCAGCACTCAAGGTGAGCAGTAAACCAGTGGAGCCAGTACTAAATTTGCTAGATAGCGGAGACATGGAGGATCCTATACAAGGTACGGATAATGTGAGTAAATGAAGGACACACTATAGAGTGAGAAAAGAACGCACCACATTTAGCCTTCCTTTTACCTTTGGCAGCCTTTGAGGTGGAGGGCAAGGTGCGTTGATATTTCAAGGGAGAACCTAAGTGGGATGAATACATGACAAACAAGAAATATCATAGCAAGATTATCATACCTTGAGACTCAGGTGCAGGCATTTTGACCGAAACAGGGGTGCAGCACAAAGTGCTGGGGGACTTGGACAATTTGAACCCATTGAATTTGAAGATTCCTGTATACATTAAAGAGGAGTACAACGGTACAGTAAATAGTATAACATACCTGGGCCCGGAACCTCACGCTTGGGGTACTTAGCGGTTATGAGTCTTGAGACTCCATAAAGCATATGCAATGGAACTGAAAACAAAGTCAGAAATTTAGAGGGTATGGAATCAAGAGACACAAAAGACGAAACATATGAAACATTCCACAGCCTTCATGTTGGTTCCTGCAACCTGCAACTACCTTGCCTTGATGGCTCCCCTTGATACAGGCAACCCAGATGTGGAGAGTGTGTTGTTCATGTTGAGTGGGGTCAAACTCTTGCGTTGCGCACAGGCAATAAGTGTCTGGAATATCAAACACAGCATATGCCTCATTGAGTTGCCCGGGTTCAAAGGGCTCATCAGCGTCATTCACAGGCCTGGTTTCAACATGAGAAGTGGATAAAGGGGATCAATCAGATTAAATGTACCATGGATGCACCCTTGGACTTTCGATCGAGCCATTTCCAAAATCAAGCCATTGCCCTGCACGCCAAGCTGCACCCACTCTTTGTCTAGCTTCATCGAAAACATCATTCTTGAGGTCGGCCAACTTGTCAACATCAGTGTCTTCAATATCGAAGTCGTATTTGAGGTCATGGGTAGGAGTGTGGGGTGCGGTGCTGACCATGATAGACGGTGGTGATGAGTGATAATGAGAAAGATAAAATAAGCAATGTAGTGAAAGAGAGAGAGAGAAGGTTGGCAATGGATGGAGGGAGCTTATGATCAGTAATAATGAAAGAGGGGGAATGTGGAGATGTTGGGATTGCAATGATTTGGGGCGGCCTTATATGCAGAGAACAGGATTAAATAAATAAGATCCTGGTTTTTGCCTGAAATGTACTAGAATGGGAAGATCTTCAGTTTTAGGGAATATTCAGACAAAAGCGCACACTTACCAAAATCCGCTCAAAAAGGGCATGCAGCAAGTCATGCCCGAAGTCTTGCAACGTTTCCCGGGAATTAAATTAGCATTTTACATAAAATTATGGCATAAGGATTTTTGCTACAGAGTGTAAACAAAAACAGTACAATGAATAGATAATAATGCACTTACAGGTTCCATACTGCCAGTGAACAGTAGATTTAAAGTGGTAGTTGAGTACTCCTTAACATTCCCTCGAGGAGAGGCGGCGAGATATGAGAAGGATCCCGGCAATTTACTGAGACCGGTGGGTAAGAAGATAGTGGCTTCCTAGAAAATGAGGCAGCTGGATGAGGAAATTTTGATTCCGCAGCATGAATGCGGCGGGCAGAACAATTGTGTACGCAGCTTCGTGGCAACAGAAGCGGCGGCGCGTGGATGGTAGTGGACGCCCCTTACCAAGCTGATTGCGCGGGCTTAGCATCCTCTAGCTACAGGACCCGAATGGCTGGCTCTCTCCGATGATATCTGCTCCTCAAGAAATAGGAACCTGCGGTTCCAATAGCAAGGAAGGCTGGACGGATGGATGCAAAACTTAATTATTATATAACCCCTGGACGTCCGATAATTCATTCCATGTACCAGGTTTCGCTGTGTTTCTAGTTAGGTAAAACACAAAGCTCGAGATTATTGTGGCATACCTAACTTGCCAGCGTTCTGCTCACCGTGCTTCACAACTCAATATTGCTCTGCATTGATAAATCGAATCGCAAAATACTTACGTTCAAATCCCTGGTGCACGATGACCTGAAGGTATGACAGGTAAACGAGGGAAGGAAAACCTTAACACTAGTGTTTATCGAATAATGAATATAAACGAGGGACATATATGAGCTCACTTAAAAGTGAGTTGATGCATTTAACTGGCTATAGATTTAACTTGAAGCTTAAGGGAGATCCTTGAATGAACAACCAAGGATGTATCGAGGAGATAATGATTGCTTTACACACTAGGATAACTCATTAATAAATACACGGTCCATAATTCTCGTAATTCTGCCTCACTTTTATTAAGCACAATTGAGCGTCCTAGACCCGTGATGCATTGATGCTCAAGCCATTAGCACTGGGAAATAACCATTGTTAGGAGTTACAGATGACAATGAGTCTGAGGCCAGAACTTGACGAGGGGAAAGTAAGAACATATCCTACGTATTAAATATCGAAATGAATGTCGAGGAGGGATGGGCGGAGGAAATGGTTGCCTTACGGTTTAGAATAATTAATAACTAAATACACCTTTCATGATTATGGAGATTCACACTCACCTGTAATAATCGTCCTAGAACTGTAATAAATCGAACTGAGAGTGATTTGTGGCGATCGATATAATTCGCTATTATGATTGTGAAGATGAACGAACAGTTAAGGCATTCCTGACGACGATGAAGACAAGAGATAAACGCAGGAAAAAACGAGCTTACCTCAGGTGACGTATTCCATAGAATATAAGGTTGTTTTTTTGTGCAGAAATTTAGAATGAACATCGAAGGATTAAATGGCGAAAGAAATGGTTGCTTTATTCCCTGATATTATTAAACATTGTATAACTCGTGCCGTTCTGCCTCACCTTCATTAATCATCGACATCCTTACCCTTTAATAGACCCATCCGGATAGAATAACACAATATATAATCTCAAGGCTGTTATCGCGTGAGCCACCGTAATAAGCGTTATCTGATGAAAGTCACGTTCATCACAAAGCCAGGTAATTCGATGAGAAAGGAACGAGCCTGGATGAATGGGCAGACGGAATGCAGGGCAGGCTTGGCCTTAGTTTGAGGGACGAAGTGGCCAAAGTGGACAAAGTGGACAAAGTGGACAAAGTGGACAAAGTGGACAAAGTAAATCAAGAACGAGACCTCGGAAAGCGCAAATAACCCTAGGTAATAACTTTGAATGAGAATAAACGGGAAAAGGAACTATTTACGCACGAGATCAGAGATGAGCTTAGACCTGTTGCAGAATCCGGTGGCTGGTCTCCTCCTTCAAGCAGTGCACACGACTCTGCTTGACTACTTGGCGTCATATGTGGGTATCGAATTGCTTAAAGGCGATGTCGGGATGGCCGATTACAAGCTAGTGCAAGTACCGAGGTGAACGTCATGCAGGATTAACTATCAGTAGCTGACAGTTGGTAGTGTGGATAACAATACGTCAGGTGATCTGCAGACTGCAGGCGAGAACTTTTGGTGATACACGTGTAATGTGTCGTTGGGAAGGGTGACGATGTGATTTGATGGATGGGTAAGACCGATGCCGCGTAAGGTTATAGTTCAACGTTCAAGGATAGCTGAGGATGTACTGAAGACGATATATCCATCCACATCGATGGATTGGATTGGTTTTGTGGTTTGGTTGAGCTCTCAGTGGCTATCAACGCACATTTGAAGTAATGGGAACGTAAATCAAATGGGTATCACGCGCTGGGCGAGAGCTGGAGACCATTGTCTGCCAAAGCAAAACTTCAGCCTAGAATATTTGTCTATTCTTCGTACCACAAAGACAAGCCTATAATATTGTTTCTAAAAGCTCTCTTTCTCATATACCTGCTTTTTGATCAGTTTCTCTTCTATATCAAAATCTTCAAGCGTATCAATGTTGAACAATAAGTCATTATGGTGCTTTATTGAGTCTTTAGAAGCGGGGGGGATGCGATCTCACCAGCGATGCAAAATATTGACCCTTAACCAAGATAGAAATAGTGATGGCCGAAATCCGCCCCACGACCATATAGGAAAAGGAATGCCCGAAAACATCGAAATACGGTTTTATTTTAGAAGACCAGTACAAATTCTTAAGCAAGTTATGCAATCTTTAAGACACGTACATATGGCAGTCCATAAATACGAAATGGGTTGGAACAATGCTTCGTGATCAGAAGAACCTTTGAGCTTTATAATTTGAAGCAACGGTTACGCCGTACAAGTCTGAATGCGTTGTTTATCACCAACTGACTGGAGACGTAAGATAGTACTAGTTACTATTCTATTTCCTCGCTAAAACACCTTAATGATAGCCTGACTATTCGAACCACGTGAATAAGGTCATGTCGAAAACTGAGGTCGGTTGACCTGAGTCGAAAGCAGAATAGACACATCAATTCTTTGAGCTCAATCCAATACAACTAATATAAGAATGTTATATTATATCGTTAAGACAACATACGCTGGAAGAAATACATCAGTATCAGAACGTTTGGGTGTGCTGGAAAAGACGGCAAACCTCAGAAAAGTACTAACTGAAAGGCTGTCGTCATTAAGCCTCACTGAGCAGTCACACAAGTTAACAGGACCACTGTGTATATGTCAAGAACGAGGACAGTCTACATGTGTACGGAGTACGGGTTACAGGTTCGGTGCTTATGTAAGTAGTCCATTTGTAATATAAGGAAAAGGCGGGAACATTATAAGGGTTAGCGCGGAAGACTGGTTGACCAGGATTACACTAACGCCACTTGTATCATCACTTGCCCATCCTCCCGTGACTCAACGCCAACTGAATTGAAAAGCTTCTCCATACACATATTCCATTCGGAGGAATGCTCTGAACAAAATGACTCAGTCGACCCTTCTCGACATTCGCTACTTTATCTCAAAGGCCCAGTCAGATAACTACCAGAGCGGCCACACCAGATGTCTTCGGATTCAAAATTTCCGAGATAGAGGATGTGGATCATGGAGAAGCATTGGGAACGACGAGTTTCTAGTCGGTGATGAAGGAGCTCAAGATGGTTAGGATTGGTATTATCATTGAGTCGATGACACGTTACGGTGAGTCAAAGTAAAGTACTATTAGTATTATCCAGGCATTCCACCATCATAACCAGTATCTCCAGAAGATGATTGGTGATACCAACGTAGGTAAGAGGTAGCGTCTTTTGCGCGACGAGGAGGGTGCCTGTTGTGGGGATAGAGGCGGTCAACTAGGGCGAGTTAGGCGACCTCGTCCTTGGGCGATGTTGAGCGAGGTAATGTGGAAATGCCTGATTCCATGTGGGTCGAGCGGCGCGGAACGGGAAGGGTAGTGCGACGCCGTGCTGCCCGGCTTTGAAGCGCCACCTAGGCTCATATTATTCATCGCTGCGGAGGGACAGCTAGTGATGCGGCGTGTAGGCACCGTGGTGCGGCGGAGGAGGCGGCGAGCTGTACGGCGACGGCATCGGTTGCGCGTTGTACAACGCATAGGGGACTGGGTTCGCGCCGCAGCGGTCTGGGGACGCCGGCGGGACGGGGTGCGAGCCGAATGCACTTTGGGCACGGGCGAACTCACTGGGGGCGAGGTGGTCCTGCTGGCGCTGGTGCTGCGAAGGAGGTGCGCCGCGGTATCGGGTGGGTATGCGCCGTATTGCTTCAGTGGCGGATAGACGGATGGGGCGCGGTGGGGATGGCGTTGCTGGTTGTATACTATGAGCTTTCTTCGTCGTCAAATGTGCGTCCGATCTGTGGAAAATGAGATGCAGAAGCAATGAGGGACGGACGGACGGACGGACGGACGTCTGCTGGGAGGTTGGGCATAATGCGCTCAGGCATCGGCGACACGACCGACTGCTCTGGGTGGAAATCTGGCGGCAACGGCGGCACGAGCTAATGAGGAAAGATAATTCTGCGACGGGGCGGTATATATCCGCAAGACTGATTCTAGATCAGCGGTGCATAGGTGTGACTCTGTATCGACATATGTGATTGCCAAACGAGAAAGAGAAGGATATGTATTATGGGTATTTTTGTGCAGGTGAAAGTACCATTATCAAACCAGGTGACATATATCCGGCTGTCAGGTGTGCAAGATGTGTCAAAATGGGTCTAATCCCACACAAGCCGTGTACAAAAATATGCCTACAAACATATGCTGAAGTACATTTCTGGCAGAAGCTCTGATAATCAGGTATATCATATCTCATGATAATGTTTCAAACCTCTTGATATATGTTATAGTATAGTATAAGGTCCGCCCCTGCATTTTCTATAGATGACGAAGACAATCTGTCAAGTTGTCTTCACACTTCTCGAAAAAAGGCCAGGATGGTAAGTTTTCATCATCGTAGTAGTTATATGGTTCCAGCACACGGCTGCTTATAATCCCTGGAGATCGTTAATCGTTAACTTTCTACAATCATCAATCCCCATATCGCACGTAATCACACAGTGGTAGCTGTTTCTGATCTGAAGTATTATAATCATACTTCAACGGCTACTGATCCTAAACGGCTTGGAGATTTTTGTTCTCGATGACATCAGAATGAACGATTTGTCTTCCATTCGTCGTGTCCGACCTAGAGGTATTTGTATATAGGCCCGAAAGATGGAAGGATTGATTAATCTCCTCCCGCAGACTTTCTCTAAGAGTCAAACTGGAATCAAGAGTGGATATCAATATGAAAATAGAACTATTTAATACGTACATGCTGACAGCTGAAATGACATAAACTACAGAACATATTCAGTTGTAAAACAGCTCATGAGAATATTAAGTTCTTTGAACGTACGGTGCGTATTAGCTAGCAGTGGGATCAAACTGGACACCTGTGTCAGTCATCCTGTGTTCTAAGTCAAGTGAGGGAAGCACGTACAAATAATATGTTCCTGAGAGGAAGTAATACTATGGCGGAAAATAATAAGCATTGTTACGCACAAGCCCAGGCAAACCTACCATGAAAACGCCAAGCAGCGCGCAAATACTGCGGTGAGTGTTAGCCAGGTTATATACAACATCAGTAAACTCGGTTTCGTGTCCCGGCTGATCCTGAGTGATCCGGGAACACTGTCTATTCATTTGGGGCGTTTCAGACGCCCTGGACAGCGTTGGATCGGCTCGGACACGCGGGAACACTGCACCCAGTTTACTGATGAAGGGAAGTTTAAAAAGTACCTTGTGGCTATTCCCCGATTAATAGCGTAAATCATTAGACGATTAATTAAAAAATCGGTTCTATCAAATATAGGCCGCATTAACAAGAGCCAGTAGAATAGGATGTTTTACGTCGCTATACCTTTTAATTCCAGAACGGTGCGAGTGGAACACGTAGCAGAGGGATATACTAATTAGAATATCGCAAGCTGCTGCCGCTGCTCCCTGGAGAGTCGTCGCTTCCTAGTGATATCGTCTTTATGAGATATTTTATTAAAACATCAAATAGAGAGGGAACATACTATTAGTGTC
>KN837253.1:0-23494 GCA_000827215.1 Sphaerobolus stellatus SS14 | reverse complement strand
ACTTATGGAACTGTGAATTACTAAGAATTACTACCAAAACCTTAAATGAGTACCAGTGAAAATTAGTGTCACAGTATTTGAACCATACCTCCGGATGTTGCAGTGATTACTGGCCCCAAGGTTATCTGAATGGTTGAAAGTCTACAATTAGGCAATAGTAGCTCTATCTCAAGGCTATCAGGTGGAGCTGATTGTGAATCTGTAAAACCATAACTTCAGATAGAGAGCATGATAATTGTATATTAACGACTTACATGGAAGAAGAATATAGTGGAAATCAAATGCAATTATCAAGACAATAAGCGGAAAATATCGCAGGACCAGGAAAATGTAAAATGGCAAAGTCTTGGCTTGTTTCCAGACATACACCCTCTCTTGCTGAATACAATGTGAGAATGAGAATAGCATTGAAATCAGAAGGCTTCACCTCAAAAGTAATCAAGTAATTATATGTCAACAGTGTCAATGCTACACAGGTGAAATATCTGTAAATCTGACTGAAAGGTGTAATAAGACACTCAGCAAACTATCCTGCTAATATATTGACAGATGGGAACATACATATGAAATAATGGATTCAACATTTCAGGCGATGTACCATCTCCTAGGTATTGTTCTGGCATGACCCAAAGAGGATAAAAAAAAGTTTTGTGACTTGGAGATGAAGTTATAATGGAGGTCCTGAGATTACTGTAATACCTGTTAATTCTGGCTGGCCATTAAAGGGGAATGAGAACTGAGCTGCTATTTCATCAAAAGATATCATTTATGAGTTCTACTACACCAAGTGATTGGTTTTGGTCTTCCGTTCAGATGAAATGTGATCTCCCATCTCAGCTATAATTCTACGGATGTGTTCACCTCAACACCTGCCACTACTATCTTCCCTGTTGGAGGTCATAACTATGCAGGAAATGGGTTCTGATTGGTTCCGGATGCCACATCCTGCCGCTATTGAGCTCATCAAGGCATTTAGAATCTGCTGTAGAACTCGTGCTCTACTGCACATCAATGATCAGACATTTCCTGTCTACGTGCCAATTCAAGGTCACCATTCTGATGTTTGCTATACTTAGGAACAAAATAAAAATGGCGGATCATCATGTCAGGATGTAGGGTGCAACACTGGCAGCCAGAGAATTCCGGTGCTATCTCGACACATCGAAGCTCTAAGTTGAACCAGAAATTATTATCGAATTAATTACCTTTCAACGTACTAAGCGTACCTCAGATGCACTTCATCGCCTATATGATCTAATAATCCAAGTATTAGCTAGGGCAATACTAATAATGGATCCCGCACATCCTACAGTATTAGTTTAATACAGACGCGAAGTGAGAGACTGATTATAGGTAGAAGTAAAAAGTACATCAAAGACAGTAAGAAGTCTCAGTATGCTGATAAGAGGAACACGTCAAAAGAAGACCCGAAAAGATTGATATGGTTGTCATTAATCGATCAGCATATCTTATAACAGCTCCAGTTAGACTGTACCGAGTGACTGACTGGAGTCTAGATCTCTTGAGAGCTGTAAGGTCTCACCGTGACTCACTTCGTAATAGCCTATCCCATCATTGTCGTAGTACGGATCCCTTCAACAAGATCTTTATGTCATGTTCACGTATTCTTAGTCTTCATTAAGTCTTCATCAACGACTCTCTGAACCTCACCATTACTTTATCACCCTGCTCCTCATCTCAATCACTCCTTTGCTCCTGATCGCATCTCGTGATGCACTCAGGTAAACAAATTAAAAATCAATGAGGGCGTTCTAATATTATTCATCGCAGTTGGTGCATTCTCGTACTGATCGTGAGATGCTGGAGCGGTCAGAATTTCGTTGTAGGTGAGAATACTTAGGAATAGTGACTTGAACTTGAAGAAATTGAGTGGTCAATGCTCGAGCCAGAGATGAAAGATTTGAACTTTAGAAAATGCATCAATCGATCCCCACAGTCCTTCCCAGGAAGTCTACGATGTTCAAGCCAGGCGTCCATTTATATTTTATAGCTCAAAGAAGTCATCCGGCTTAGATGAAATGACCTTATCGATTCTGAATTATGTCTCTGAGTTTCTGAGAACTTGCTGGTAGACATCTCATCGTGGCAGGTGTATCTTTCCTTCACCACGATGAGAAGATTTGTCAAACATGGTTATCAGGAATAAAATGTGTGTTATTTCATGGGCGTTGTTTACCGGATGCTTGTGATCTTGTTCTAAATTAAGGGAATATGATTGGGATTGCCTAATTGATAGATTCAACCCTAGACGCCTCGAGCTTGGGATGTCTTCAATTACAGATATCCACATCCATTATTTTATTTACAAGATAATGAGAATACAAGAGAGACTCAAACATGCATGAAGAATAAAGTTAGGAAGCATAAAGTATGGGTAAGTAAGATAACGGGTATCAGAGGAAGCAAGGATGAATGTCATGAATATGAGATATCTAGTGGAGACTCATTCGTTGCTCTACACTCCGAATTGCTGGAGGGAACGCTAGTGGTGGCGTTTTCCACCCATTAATGGCCCACGACAATGCCTGCTCCACGTCCGCAATCAAGTCGTCAGCATCTTCGACACCGACGCTTCAGTGGATAAGGTCGGGCGGGATACCGAGCGCGAGACGTTCAGCGGGTGGGATGCTCTGCGGTAGTAACATATAATGAGTTCATAAAGTTCGTCATAATAAAGAAGAAAGAACACTTACCCCGTGCGTCATCTTCTCCGGCAACTCTGCCAAACTCTCGACACCTCCCAATCTTTCCGCAAGTGTGAAAAGCCTCATCCTCGTCAAGAACCTCTCAGCAGCTCCATCATCCATCAGCCCTTCCGAGCTTAAACGATACCATCCCACCGAAAGGGAAATCGCCTCTGCCCTTCCGTTCGTTTCCTTCCTTCGCCTCATCAGCAAGGACCCAGTCATTGACGAGCTTGTGCGTGCTGCGCTAGGATCTTGACTGCGTTGTTATGGCCTGGATGCTCCGCAAAGCCAGCGTATATAATCTCCCTAACAAGCGGGGGCGCTGCGAAGGAGGAATCACGCCAGCTTTGTCGCGTTCCGCTAGTGTTCCTTCATGCGTAACGATAATGTCTTAGCTCCACGCAGTGCAAGCCATGCATCAAATGCCCCAGGAACAGCACCATGCGCATTCTGCAGGAACTGTAGCCTAGTGTATAGTGCGTCGATCGTGTCCTTATTACCATATGCTTCGGCGGTGGGGGCGTTGGGGAGGATGATAGCGCCCATGAGGACGTCGGAGTGGTCGTTGATGTATCGTGATGGAGGGGACGGCGAGGTCACCGGAGATGGGGGCGGCAAGGGGCGAGTCGTACAAGGGGGAGAGGAAGGTGGAGTCAGTGGCTATTAACGGGCGGGAGGCGACGGGGAGGGAGTGGATTAAGGAGGTTATGTGTGCGATTGGGAGAAGGCGGAGGGTGGGGTTTGTGAGGGTTTCGCCCCAGATGAGCTGGGGGGAAGTTAATACAAGGGAATCAAGGAGAGTGTGAAGGAGGACGAACCTTGGTGTTGAGTCTAATGCTCGCTAGCACTGCCTCATCCGTTGCGCTATTGAAATCGACGAAGGTCGTCTCCAATCCCTGTAACTGAGAAGCCATCTTCGACATATACCTGAACGTTCCTCCATATATGTTGTTGATGCCCAACACATGCGCACCCGTCCCCAATGCTTGTAGAATCGTCGCCGTCGTCGTGCTAACACTCGCCAACGCCCTTCTATCATTCGTTTCGAGACCTGCAAGCATCCGCTCCAAAGAATCGCAATTCCGGTTTAATGACCGAGTATGCTCGAAGCCCTTGTGTATGCCGACCGCTAATTGTGCGTATGTCGTACAGAGCGAGATGGGTGGGATAACCTCGAATGTTCTGCGCCAATGTGAATCGTGGCTGTAGAGAATCCATCGCTGGCGTTTTCGTGTGTTGGTTTTGTGGGAAGAGGTGTAGATTGCGAGGTTCGTTGCAGTTCACGGGAGAAAGAAGACAATGGAGATACAATGACGGAACAGCAAGCGGAACGAGACACGGAACCAAAGCAGCTCGTGACGTGCCTCCGATGGTCGGATCGCCGACCGCGAATGGCGCATATGCCGCTTGTGCTCTAGATGTAGAGGATGAGGTCCACATACTGATGACATGCGCGGGCAGTATCGATCTTGTCTCTCTCCGTGCAGAACTCTACGAGATACTTCGAAATCACTCTCCCCGCGTCCTGCCCCCGGCTCCAACCACCTTTCGTTACTCACGGAATGGCTTTCATAACCCTCCCTGCTGGCTCTCCTAGGTCAGTATGTATCACGCGTGTTCAACGTAGTTGAAGCTATACTACTGCATCTACCAGTGGGATGAGTCGAAGGTAAATGTGCTGAATAGTTGTGCTGTGAAGAGGGTGCAATCGGAAAGGAGGTGTGTAGGAACAGGATGTGATGCCCCATGGCCGGACCCAGCTTGGAAAGGACCTTGCTGACGATTGCTCTCCTTGCTCGGCATCATCTGGACCTTGTTGACCGTGCCATGACTGTAGTGCTCAATATGTGACCATAGCTTAGTCATAGAGTGTACGAACAGTCCCCTGGCGTTCCTTTTTAGGGACGTAGTCCGGTCAAATACACCACCACCACCAGTTTGCTTCCGTCATGACAAAGGATTGTGCACGGATCGAACCTCATCCAGAATTCTTTGCCGAACGCTGATTGGGAAGACAAGCAAGTAAGCCTGCGCAGAGGGCCTTACGGCCGCTATACACTGATGAAGATGGATGGCTAGGAAATTAACAGCAGGATTCAATGATTGGAACATTTCGAATTATAAGGATATGTATTCTTCGTTCTTTTAATACATTTTCGTGTTATGCTGATTGTAGATCTATCAGTTTTTGTCTTATCAATGATCATGGTGCTTGTGAGAATGGAGGTTAAAACTTAAACTTGATGTTCAGTGACTGAGAAGTGCAGAAGCAGGCCACCAGGTCATGACTCATCTCTGGGGCCGGATTTCATAAGGATATGCATAGAATGTGTATTGAGAATAGCTCAAAAATATACATGAAAAATTTCTATAATGCCCATGTAAAGCCCCAAAAGTTCTGGAGAGACTGAGTTTCTAAAGAATTCCTTGCAGCTTCCTGTACCTGCTCTTGAATTCCCTACTTGAAAATTCAGTACCATGATACATCAAACCCGACTTCAAAATTCTCTTTTAGGAAAGCCTCTCTTCACCCATTGAATCATAGTCCCCATCATCAAAATGATGCAGGTCCACCCCAAAGTCCTCATACCCCATTAAACGCTGGAGTGTCCTTTGGCCTATGAACCGGTTCTCTCTTATACAAGATTCAGGCAGGATATTAGGGTCTGACTGTTCAGATGTACTCTGGTTGAAATTGAACCATTCTCCAACAGTTGCTGTTATAGCCGAGGGATTGTTGTAGGATTGACGGGAGTGGTAAGCAGCTTCACGAAGATCAAGGAATAGGCTGAGTTAGTTATGTCAGATGAGGTTCAGGAGAATAAGGCTGGCTTAATTGCTTACTGTGAAACTATTACAGAGCTTATGCTGCTGATAGTAGAGCAGAGTTAGTGAAAATAATATGGAAAATGTTTATTAGAAAAGGAAAGGCATACACAGATGTTAATTGAACATTTATGTTCCCAATATAGTCCTGACCAAGAATGAAAGTTGTGATTAGTAACTTCAAGGTGAGTTAATTTATAGAATTCTTACACCAATCCATGGGAAAATGTAAGGAAGTTCCCCATATGTGTTTGGGCTCAGTGTCAAAGCAATGAGGATCACATTTATGAAATTCACAAAAAAAAGAGAGCTGTTAAAGAAATAGTGTAAAAATAAATAATTTACATCAGAATCCAGATAAACTTACATGAAATATAGGCTACCCCCCTGAACAAGTACCTGCAGTAAAGTGCTGCCAGTTCCTTTTGCCCTTGCTTCAAGACCTTTCCTTAATGTGAGGTAAAATATTACTAGGTCAAAGCTGATTGAAGAGAAGAATAATGGAAGTAGGCCTTATATATGGTGTAAGAAAGGGAGTGTCTTCTTTGAATCCATGCAGCTATGGTGTACTCACTGTTGGGATTATTATTCTCCAACTCTTCTTCTGGTTGGCAGTAATCAGGTGAAGAATTTGCATGCTGTATGCTGTCTTGATATATAGAGTACTGAGCTGGATGTCAACATTTTGAATAGAAAATCAATAGGCAAAACTCCTCACAATTGAGGCTCCTATCTGACCACCATAAACCACTCTCACAAGCCATTTTATCCATTTTTCTATTATGCACAGAACAATTAGATTGTGAAAGGAGACAAAGTACCATTATCAGTATACCTTTGCTGCCAGTGTAGATTGCATTTACACGTAAGACTGGGTTACAGAATATTAGTTAAATGGACTTTATATTATACTCATGAAACTGTGAATTACTAAGAATTACTGGAGAAACTGTAAGTGAGTACCAGTGAAGATCAGTGTTACAATATTTGAACCATACCTCCGGAGGTTGCAGTGATTACTGGGGCCAAGGCTAACCGAATGGTTGCAAGTCTACAAGGAAGGCTCTCATACAACATAATGCCCAAACTCGGTAGTGAAACTGTAAGAATATAACCTTCAGAAAGAGAACATGATTATTGTATGTTCATACCTTGAAGAATAGAGTGGACATCAAATGCAATTATCAAGACAATAAGAGGAAAATATCGCAAGACCAGGAAAATGTAAAATGGCAAAGTCTTGGCTTGCTTCCAGACACACACCCTCTCTTGCTGAATGCAATGTGAGAATGAGAATATTCTTGAAATCAGAAGGCTTCACCTCAAAAGTAATCAAGTAATTGTATGTCAACAGTGTCAATGCTACACAGGTGAAATATCTGTAAATCTGACTGAAATGTGTAATAAGACACTCAGCAAGCTATCCTGCTAATATATTGTCAGATGGGCACATACATATGAAATATGTCATTCGAAAGGCCTGTCAACAGCATATTCTCAGCATTGGACACAGGGTCTATCACCATGACGCAAAGAAGATAAAAGCAAGGCTAGTCACTTGGAGATGAAGTTATAATGGAGGTCCTGAGATTACCGTAATACCCGTTAATTCTAGCTGGCAATTAAAAGGGAATGAGAACTGAGCTGCTATTTCATCAAAAGATACCATTTATGAATGCTACTACACCAAGTGATTGGTTTTAGTCTACCATTCAGATGAAATGAGTTCTTCCATCTCAGCAATAATCCTACTGATGTGCTCACCTCAACACCTGCCACCACAATCTTCCCTATCGGAAGCTGTAACTATTTATACAGGAAATGGATTCCGATTGGTTCCGGAAGCCAAATCCTGCCGCCATTGAGCTCAAAAGGCATCTGGAATCCCAATTGCACTGCCATAGAACTTGTGCTTTACAGGCTGGCTCCGCTGCACATCAGATATTTCCGGTTTTACTATCCACCGAGCGAACACGGACCAATTCCTGGTCATCGCTCTCACATGTATGCTACACTTAGTAACAGAATAGAAAGCGCGGGTGTACCAACCGCCGGGGAATTCCGACGCTATCTCGACACAGCAGTGCTCCTTGAAACATAAGTTATTAATGAAAAAAAACTAAGCATACCGAAATTGCACTTCATCGTCTATAACCCAAGTATTAGCTAGACCAATGCACATCCTACAGTGAACCTGAAATGACTGGATCCAGACTCGGACGCGAAGTGAGAAATTAATTATAGGTAGAAATGAAAAATACATCAAAGACAGCAAGAAGTCTCAGTACGCTGATAAGAGGAACACGTCAAAAGAAGACTGAAAAAAAATAGATATCATTGTCATTTATCAATCAACATACCTTATAGCAACTCCACTTCCCCCGGTGTAACCTAAGTTAGACTGTGCCGAGTGACTGAGTGGAGTCCGGACCTCTTTTGAGTTGTAAGCTCTCGCTGTGACTCACTTTATATCCCTCATTGCCGTAGCACGGATCCCTTCAACAAGATCTTTATGTCATGTTCACGTATTCTTAGTCTTCATTAAGTCTTCATCACCGACTCTGAGAACCTCACCATTACTTTATCTCGCTGCTCGCCTTAGTCGCTCCTCTGCTCCTGCTGATCACGTCACGTAATGCACTCAGGCGAAGAAACCAAATACCAACTCGGGTCTTCTCGTAATATTATTTATCGTAGTTGGTTCATTCTCGTATTGATCGCTGGAGCGATCAGAAATTCTGTGTAGGCGAGAAGAATAGTAGTGGCTGAGCTTGAGCTTTGAGAAATTAAGTCGCCCATGAGCCATCGATGAAATATACGGAGATTAGAAAAGGCATCAATTGCTCCACACAGAACTTGCTGGAAGTATAAGACATCCCATCTGCTAAATTAACGGAATATGAGTCGGTAATTGATACTTAGACTCCTCTGGACGCCTCGACCTTTGGATGTCTTCAATTAATTACGGATATCTGCATCTATTTTATTTTATTTACAAGATAATAAAGACTACAATAGATACCAGAGACCAAGCATGCGAGAAGAATAAAGATACGGAGTATACACCATGGGAAAGTAAGATAAGACGCATTGGATGAGGCAAGGACGGATGGTATGAATGAAAGATCTAGCGGAGACTCGTTGCTCTAACTTCACTCACTGAATCGGCGGAGGCCACGGTGGTGCTGGCGTTGTTCCGTCCATTGATGGCCCATGATAATGCTTGTTCCACAGTCACCGACGTCTTCTACGCCAACACTTAACCGAATAATGTCGGGTGTGATACCGAGCGCGAGACGTTCAGCCGGTGGGATGCTTTGTACGTAACAAATAATGAGCTCATGGAATTCGGCATAGTAAAGAAGAAAGAACACTCACCTCGTTCGACATCTTCTATGGCAGCTCCGCCAAACTCTCGACACCCAAACTCTCCGCAAGCGTGAATAGCCTCGTCCTTGTCAAGAACCTCTCAGCAGCAGCATCATCCGTCAGTCCCCCAGCGCTTCCGATCCTAAACGAGACCATCCCGCCGAATGGGAACTCGCCTTTGCCCCTCCGCTCGTTCCCTTCCTTCGCCTCGTCAGCCAGGACCCACTCATTGACGAACTTGCGCGTGCGGCGCCAGGATCTTGACTGCGTTGTTATGGCCTGGATTCTCCGAGAGACCGGCGTAGTTAATCTGCTTAACAAGCGGGTGCGCTGCGAAGGAGGAATCACGCCGGCTTTATCGCGCTCCGCCCGTGTTCCTTCATGCGTAACGACGTCTTCGCCCCACGTAGCGCAAGCCACGCATCAAAGGCGCCAGGTACCGCACATGCGCATTCTGCAGGAACTGCAGGCGAGTGTTTAGCGCGTCGATACTGTCTTTGTTGCCCTTTGCTTCAGGATGGAGGCGTTGGGGAGGATGCCGGCGCCCATGAGGACATCACAATGGCCGTAGATGTGTTTTTGTATGGAGTGGACGGCGAGGTCGGCGGAGATGGTTGCGGCGAGGGACGAGACGTGGAAGGGGGAGAGGAAGGTGGAGTCGATTGCTATTAAAGGGCGGGGCTCGTCGCTTTAAGAGGCGCATGTTGTGCATGGCGCAACCTTTTCCCTACAACGGATATCCCTGCTGCTTGCTGTCTTCTGTTGGAATTCTATCTTAAACTGATAGAAGGGAAATACTTCCATCGTACTCGCCTATGGGTTCTCCATAATCTTAAAGATTTCAATCGCGAGGCATATGTGGCTGCCCTGGTTTAACAAGGCGCAATTATTCTCGAGGAGTTCAGGTTCTGGGTTCTAGAATGGCCCGCAAAAGCCACGATTGCTGGTATCAGGCCTGGTTTACCCGACAATGTGGTAGAGGGTCATTTCAACGGTAGGGTGGCGAGAAAAAATAAATTAGGAATCAACCCTCCACCGCTTTCATCCATGGTGTTCGTCCCAAAGAAGCAATGTATCCCTACCATGTCTGCGGGTAGGATGTGCCCACGAGGCAGTTTGGGTCCCTCTCGATGAGAAATGCGGGATTCGTGGGAAAGTGATTACATGCTCTACCCGGGGAGATCTGTTTGGCGTAGAGAGGGGAGAGAACGATATCGAAGAGGTTTGCAGGAATTTTGTAGAGTGGTTGGGGACAATGTGGATCGTGTTTTCCCAACGTCTTAGGATGATTGAGAGACGTCTTATGACACGAACCAAGCCGTTGCTACAACCGACAAGGAACCCGACATATGATATGTTTTGAGGATTTTGACATACCTGCTGCGCCGTGGCATCTCAAGAATACCCCCTATGACACATTGTTACAAGAAAGTCTAGTCAGCATTTAATATCTTGGATTATGCTGTTTTTTTTTTCATAGCTTTAGATGCTGAGTTGGGCTTAGAAATTGAAGTAGAGGTTAATATTTGATTATAATATGATATACAGTGGGTAAAAAACTGTCCCAATGTTTGCTTGTTATGTAAAGATGTGCATGTAGTAGATGAACTATAAAGAAACATATTTAGCGCCCAGCATGAGAATTGTAGAATAGCATCCTGGCTCCTGGACCATCAAAGAATCACGTGATTCGATACGTAATTGGGAGAGATATCAATATTTTAGTGAGAGGGGTCATGGGGACAGTTTTTTTGAGCAGTTATTTTCAATACAGAAATCAAACATTTAATATTTAGTATGGCCTCCGTTGGCCTGGATAACAGCTTGTAATTGCCTGGGCATACTCTCTATCAACTTCTGACACTCTTCTTGTCCAATCTTCCTCCATTCATCCTGTGCTCTGTTCCATAATTCCCAAACTCCTGAGGCTGGTATCTCATAGGTCAAAATTCTCCTTTTAAGAAGATTCCACAGGTGTTCTATGGGGTTGAGATCTGGAGACTGTGCAGGCCAGTCCAGAATTTGGATTCCATGATTCTCAAACCAACTTGAAGCCAATTTGGAAGTGTGCTTGGGGTCATTGTCCTGCTGGAAGATCACTTTCTCCTCTGGAATTTCCAGTTCCTTGATGCTCTCAACCATGAACTCCTCCAAAATGGTTACATACTGTTTAGCATCCATCTTTCCTTCAACCTCATAAAGAATCCCAACTTCATTCCACCCCATGCAACCCCAAACCATGATATGACCTCCTCCAAATTTTACGGTTGATTCCACCTCCTCTTGAAGTGGAGTACCCTTGTCCTTCCACACATATTTGCATCCATCTGACCCAAACTGATTGATCTTGGTCTCATCTGACCAAAGAACACATTTCCAGTCTTCTACAGTCCAGTTTTCATACTTGAGAGCACAGGCCAGTCTTGCCTTCCTATGCTTGGGAAAGAGATATGGCCTTTTCTTCTTGGAATAGGCCTTTAAGTTGTTATCCTTGAGTACACCCCTAATGGTTTGCACTGTAACAGGCTCTGGGATGATAGAATTGATGTGTTTGGCAGCTTCCACTGCAGTAGAAGCCTTGCCAGTCCTCACCAAGGACATGACAGCCCTCTTATCCATGGATGTCAGTTACTGAGGACATCCCCCTGGGTGATTTTCTTTGTCAGGCTGGTAATCTTTGGCAATTCTGAACACAGTAGACTTGCCAACAGCAGTTTGGTGCTCAATGTCTCTGCAAGAAAGACCAGAAGAGAGGAGAGAAAGGACTTGAGTGCGTTTAGCAGCAGATAAAGGTCTCATGATAGATTGTGGGGTCTAGAGATCCATGCTGATCTCTTTATATGCTCACTAGAGCTCCACCCATGCTCCACCTCATTTTTGGAATGATGTCATAGTGAATAATCCCCCTAAATCAAGTGATGTCAGTGCAAAAAAATTATGGTAAAAAAGCTGTCCCCATGACCCCTCTCACTATAATATTGATATCTCTCCTATTTGTGCATCAAATCACGTGATTCTTTGATAATCCTGGAGCCAGTATGCTATTCTACAATTCTCGCGCTGGGCGCTAAATATGTTTCTCCATAGTTCATCCACTACATGTACATCTTTACATAACAAGCAAACATTGGGACAGTTTTTTGACCCACTGTATGTATGCCATCTTACTATTAAGATGCACATCACTACTAATAAATCGGATTGCAGAGGCATATCATTGGAACCATTATATGAATGGTAACTAAGTTACCCTTTTCTATGAAGGAGAACCTCAAGATCAATGAAATGCACATAAACACATAAGTAGTCTCTTGTCTCTACATGGGGGACAAGTACTAAAAACTTGCGTAACAGTTTAGATGCAGAACTATTCTTTTTTCTTGAGAGTGGTACCTGTTGTTTTGCCGGATTTTTTTTCTTTTAAAGTGGAATATTGTCAGCAGAGGTTGTGGAAAAGTGGGAGGAAAATAAAATAATTATTATACAGCCAGACGATGTGCATCAGATGATGATGAAGTGAACAGCATCAGGAAAGTTGACACGGGTGGCTAAATGTCTTCCTAGCTCGTTGATTTGCTATCTAGTGCTATCTAGCCTAAGACTGCTATGGATCCCTAAAGATCGCTTGATTCTCTCTGACTTATGCCTGCCTTCAAAATCTCATGCAAAGCTGAGAAGCAAAGGTTCCAACAAGTCACATACATTTCTGACTACCTTTGTCCTTTGAAGTAGAGCCACCATCACCATCCACTTCACTGACATCTTCCTCTTGAACTGCAGCATGTGCTACACTCCTAGGGCTTCTCTGTGTCACTCTGACAGGTTTGAATAATCATACTACACTCTGGAGCTCTTGGACTGGCTGCCCTTGAAAGCACCTCTTGAAGCAATTTCAAGTTACTTTCCTACAATGTCCATCTCTGCTATTGACTGCTGCTCTATGACTCTCAACTCTTTGATGACACATCTTGTAACAACTACATGTTGTTATATCACTATGTATATATATATATTATAATACGTATTTAATAATAATAGATATTAGTTATATGCGCTACATCAGAGATGTAGCTATTATTAGTGTGGGCACCATAAGTGTCCACAACTAGCTGTATTTAGCATGCCGGCGCATTAGGCGCCAACACATATATCTTTTACCACACCACATTGTACTACCTACTCTATATAATTGAGTTCAGTTAGTCTAGGTGTGAACATAAGATATAAACCTGTTATATCTTTTTTTAACTTTCTCCCAAAAGTTCAGTATTTAATGGACAACATAGTTGTACAGTAGTACTTGGTATTCAACAGGCAAATATTTGCGTGGAAGTACCACAGGTTAGAACTAACAAAACTGAAAGTTCTAATATTTATCACACAACCCGTTGTGTGATTGATATTTGGTATTCAATGTGCCAGACAGCACAGCAGTACCATGGATTTGAACTAGAAGTCAAAACCATATCTTATTTGTAGTTTTACAAATAAATACATAGACTGCGATGAGTCACAATCGCGGTCCCCGAAGAATGCAGGCAGAGGAACTGTCCGTGGCGGATATTGAAGACAGTGAGCCCACTACAGGGGATTTGACGAACTCCCCATCTCCCTCCGTTGACCCTGAACAGAGCCTGCGGATGCTCCCTGTGGAGCATCTGGATGATCCACATGCGCAAGCATATGGGTCGCTGACTGTACCCAGCAGGGTACAGTCGCCTAGTAGAGTGGATGTGCGTCCCCGCACTGCCACTCAGGGTCTGAGCCCCAGCCGATTGGCTGGAGCATCAGGGACTGCTCACCGGGGCAGCCCTTCCCACCAAGAGTGGCTTCTATCACAGCCACTCAGGGGCGCTATTCCCCTCAGGGAATGGAAAACAGATCAGAGTCACACAGTGACCCTGGCTGAGTATCTCTTACCAGAGGAGATACTGAAGAACACTTCATTATACCTGCTAGTGAAGTGGTAGTACTCCACCAAGAGTACTCAGAGTTCATATCTCTGAAGGACAACACAGAAGTTGTCCTTGCCGAAGCCATGGAGGCTATGGAGCGGCTGAATACAGTATTCAGCCAAGTCAGGGCATCCATGAATAGGATGTCCCCGAGAATGAAGGAACTATTTTTAGTTCCTGCTTCTCAAGCGCCAGGGAAAACGTTTGAGCCTGGTAACAACTGGGCACATGACGGAGCAGCTGCCCAAGCAGCTACTCAATGAATCATAGAACAAACGTCTATGATAGAACCAGATCCTGGAGCAGGAGCTGAGGAACACGTGAGAACTACACATTCTCATGTCCCTGGTGACCAATACTCCCGGGCACCCCTTCCCCAGTATATCCCCGAGGATATTCCACACCCTGCTCGAGATGAGCAGGGTAACGACTCACAGCCTAGACACGGCCGCGAGGTGCATACAGTGTATGCGCTCGACACACCCAAGGCATGGGTGAGTGAGCTGTCATGTGCACATCTGGCACGTGACATACACGTGACTGAAAGCACGCACATGAGCTCTCAGGAGCCCACGTAACGAAGACACGACGCGTCTTCAACTAACACTCAGTGCGAGCCTAGGAGTGTTAATACACGTGACAGAGCGAGTCTGTCGGCGAATCAGGTAATCCAAGGAGTACCTGAATCTATTGAACATTCCAGGCATTCAATGAGGGACCCACAAAGCATTGACATGAATGCTTTGCGCGAGGAGATCAAACAGACGATCTCTGCAACTATCAAAGATAAGTTGCATTCGGATGCAGACAGTGTCACCACTGTCTCTCAATCTATCCAAGCACTGGATGCCAATGCCCAGTATTGGAGTGACCTTAGTAATAAGGCTGCAAGGCATAGCCGTAGAGCCTATGAGATGCAACTCAAGTTGGCTGAAGAGAAGGTTAACACCCTTCTACACGAGAAAGCACCTGAAGAGGTGCTTCTGGAGGCTGCTCGGGAAGCGCGAAATATATGCTTCCAATTGGACCAGAACACGCGACTTCGTGAAGCTAGTCTAATGCCTGAACAAAAAGTGAGGTTCAGTGCAGATACTGGAAGGAATGCACCAAGTCCTTCCAGGAATTATGGGGTAAATCCCATAAGAGAGGAGCATACACCTCAGCCTGAGGATAATGCATCATTTGGATGACAAGGCACACCTGCCTTGTCTATTTCTGCACAATTAGATGGTGCAGTTGTCAATATGACATCTGAATACAGTGGTATTCAGCAGATGGTGAGGCAGGTGTTACAGAATGCCTCACTGGAGGATGAGCCAGAAAAATCCTTTCTGGCTAAAGCCAACATTAAGATGGGGACCCCTCCCACTTACGGCGGTGAGCGTAACCTAGAAAAGTTCAAGAACTGGGTTGCAAGCCTACTTCAATTTATGTCGATGTACAACTTACTTGGACCTCGAGCAAGTAAGATTCAACTACAGCTTTTGGGTCAGTGTTTAACTGATGAGGCCCAAGAATGGTTCTACCGTCAGGTAGAGTGGTTTGATCGAGAGGTCAAACACTGGGACCTGGAGTCTGTTTTGATGGGACTCCAGAAGTGGTTCATGTGGACATTGTCACTGAACAAAGTGGCGGTCAGTTATGACCACCTCATGCAAGGTTCTATGAACGTGCAGCAACTGCATCAGCAGTTGACTAAACTGGCAAAACAAATGGTTGAGTTGCCTGATGCATATTCATACCGAAGATGGTTTATGAATGCATTAAACCTAACATCAGGGAGGAAGTCCTTGGTAAACATTTTACTGCTGAGTTCAGCAAGATTGATGAACTCGTTGAGTAATTGTTGACAATGCCAAATGTTACACTTCAGGTTACAACAGTAACCAGAGCAATGTTTCTGCCAACAAACTGGCTACTGCTGATCACAGGCCTGTTCAGCAAACAACTACTCCAAATAGGAGTAATACTCAGAATGCTGGTCCTTCTAATCAGCATCAATCTGGAAATAATTCTTTCCAGAACCAGTCGACAACTCAGTTGTTGTCGGCAGGGGGGGGAAATGTGAGAAATAATAATCCCACATATAGTAGAAACCCAGTAAAACCGGGTAATATGATAAATCGACCCACCCAAAGCAATCCTGTTAGGGCTGCTCCCAAAGCAAACAATACAGTTGTATGCTTTAACTGCAATCAACCAGGACATATTTGACCTAATTGTCCATTTCCTGACAAAGATAGGAGGATTGCAGGAGCAAGAATAGAAGAAGTTATTCTTGAGGAAGATGAAGGTCAAATTAAAGAATTTGACGAGTATGCTCCTCATCCTGAGGAGCAACAGGAGTTTGAAGATCAACCTGAAGAGGATGATCAGCAGTATCATTTCGATGGTGAGGAATATGAAAGGAGATCCATTGACAATGATGTGGTACATGTCAATGCAGTCATTAAAGCCTCAGGCTATAATGATTGTTGCCGACTCTATGGAATTAGAGTCAGTGAAGCAGAGGCTGATCTAAGAGTCTCTGTGGTCTTGCAGACAGGTGGCAAAGAACAACCTGTCTATGACAATCGAGCAAGAAAAAAGGCTCGCCCTTTACCTACAAGAGGTAAAGAAAATGAAACTATATCTGTGTTCTGGGATATAGGAGGAACCAAGGCCCACTGCCTTTTAGACAGTGGTTGTGAGGGAATCATGATTTCTAGTGATTTTGTGAGAGCCAATAAACTTCCTAAGTTTGAATTGGAGAAGCCAGTTATTCTTCAATTGGCTTGTGTGGGAAGTAAGTCCACTGTGCAATATGGACTTACTACCAAAATACTTCTCAGTAAAGAGAAGTATGATGAGTATTTCGACATCGCTAATGTCGATTACTATGACGTTATTTTAGGAACTCCGTTCTTGCGTTGGTTTGAGATCCTATTGGATTTCAAACACAATCGTGTTCAGATGGGTAAACTTAGTTTCCCCAACCGGTTTGGCAGTTTGACACCAACTGAGGCAGATGAAAATGAGGATCATCTGCGACAGGAAAAGCCTAAAGCTCTTCCTGCTCCCACCTCGAAATGAAACCAGGAGGGTGAGACTAGTAAACCATTACCAATAGTCTCACCATCAGTTGTTGCTACCTATGGCAGCAGCAAACAAGTAAGTAGGAGAAATGAACAGCGTTTTTATGGTGTTCATAGTAGAATATCACTGACTGCAAGTGATATTCCTGCCTTGAGAGAAGCCTGGCAGAACAGTTATGCAGATATCTTTGGAGATATCCCTTTGGAGTTACCTCCATTTAGGGAGGTAAATCATGAGATCAAGTTAATTGATCCATCGAAGGTGATTTGTTACAATGACATAGAGTCATTCTGTCAGTCCTGCAGCTCATGTCAAACAGCCAAGACTGATAATCGTAGACCAGTAGGTCTGCTGCCTAGTCTTCCAATACCTAATGGACCATGGGTCTTGATAGGTATTGACTTTGTTGGTCCCCTTCCAGAGGATAAGACAAAGGATGAGAAATATGATTATTTAATGGTAATCATTGATCATTTCTCATCACAAATACATTTGATTCCAACAAATGTGCGAGTTACAGCCAGAGGAGTAGCTTGGTTGTATTTGAAAGAAGTAGTCCGTTTACATGGACTACCAGAGTCAATTGTAACTGATCGTGACTCTAAGTTCACTTCTATATTTTGGAGTGAATTGCAGCGATTAATAGGCACTAAACTATTAATGTCCACTTCATTCCATCCTCAAACTGATGGAGCAACAGAACGAGCCAATTGTTTGATTGGGCAAATACTGAGAACAGTAGTTGCCAATGATCAGCGGGATTGGGCAGAGCGTTGTCCAATGGTGGAATCCGCTATTAATAGTAGCACTAGCGAATCCACTGGATATGCACCCTTCAAAATTATATATGGGTATATGCTACATATAAATCTTCCCACTGATTTTAATACCAAATATAAGGGTATTAAACAATTTGCTGAACAAGCAAAATGGAATATAATGGCTACTCATGATGCCATTATAGCAAGTCACATTAAACAGACTGTTAACGCAAATAAGAGAAGAAGACCAGGAGAAGAATATTCCCCTGGTGACTTGGTATATTTAAGTACCAAGAACCTGAACCTACCCAAGGGTAGGGCTTGTAAACTTTTACCAAAGTTTATAGGACCTTATAAAGTCCTGGAAGCTCGGAATGAGAGCTCCAATGTTGTACTTGATCTCCCTGATGAGCTCAAGACTAGAAGGATCCATGCGACCTTTCATAATAGTCTTATTAGGCCCCATGTACCTAATAATGATTCTCGGTTCCCAAACCGAGAAGCCAAAGCCTTTTATGACTTTGGTAAGGACGACGAACAAGAATGGTTCGTTGAGGAAATCATTGGACATGAATGGTCCAATGACGAGTTGCAATTTAGAGTCCAATGGACTCTCGGAGATGTCACCTGGGAACCCCTCTCAGGTGTCAAGGAATTGGAAGCTCTAGACCAATATCTAGAACTCCACAGCATCAAGCGGCCGCGTGATCTTCCTAGATTAGGAAGTAAACATAATAATTCCTCAAGAAAGAGGAATTAACGCGGATATATGCGGATATATGTGCATATATACTATATAACTAGTATAGCACACAGCATAACTAGCGTGCAGCGATATTATAATTATTATAATATCCAGTAATACCTTAATAATAAGGTATTTCAGTGCATATATGCATCTATATGCACCATTATTACTATAAAAGTAATAATAGAACAATTCAGCCTATGAGTTGTCATAGATCAGATCATTCTATAAATAATCTGATCCGAGGTCAACATGGCCTCAAGAAGCCCTGATGGGATCAGCGCCGGCCGGCTGGCTGCCAGCCCAGGTATAAATATACCTATAGCACGGTTCTGGTGCTTCTTCTCTTAACCAGAACCACCACAGTAGTGATCCAGTTGCTACCTCCCCACTGCCTGACTCAATATGAGCCACGCTACCCGCAGCAGCAATGCTGCTGAATTGTTGTCACGATTCCGTGAACAACAAGTGCAACACGATGAATATCGTGTAGAGGTAGGTGCCATATTCGGCGCCTGCTTTGTCTACCACCCTACGGGGTGCGATAGATGCTCTAGTTATCTAGAGCATCTCTTGGAGGACATCAAGCAGTGTCCCTCCAAGTTCTCATTCACTAAGGATGAGATAATAAATGGACTCCATGAGGCATGGCCTCATATAATGGAGTACATTGCCGGTCTCGATGAGGAGCGGCTAACTTTTGCACAAAAGTTAGATGAGGAAAAAGCCGACAATTGCCAGCTTTATAGCGAACTGGATGATCTCAATGAGAAAATCCAGGAATTGGAGGCTCGATTACTGAGCCTCCAACTGAAAACCCCTACGGGTGACTGATCGGTGACAGTCACCTCTAATACTGACATCGCATCGTCAGATGTCGGTCCTCACCCTTTAGCGAGTCCTGGAGACAGGACTTACTCATGCAAGTGTTCTTGAAAATTATTCCAGAACACTAATTTCCAGAACCACGTTTGGGTTCCAGAGAAGCGACCAGAGTACTGGTCGCATTATATGTGGAACACACTTAAGGATTGGTATACCAATCCTATGAGCATCCCTAACACTATTAGGGACGACAGCGAAGGCTACTTCCTTGAGGAGGATGTAGATGTAGCCGCATGGATATCCAAAGCAACTGTGGATATCTCGTGACCTGCTTTCATGGAACAAATGAAAGTAGTATTTGGCAGCCGTGACAATTTTGACATGGCTTTCAGTGGATTTGATAAGAACCTACTACAAGCAGACCATGAAGCCACTATGTGGATTACTGATCCGGCAACACCGTTGCGAATCAGTACCACCATAGTGAAGGGCCGCTCCAATAACTCTCAGACTACCAAACCTGAGAGATTACCTACAGGACCAGATTTCCTAGTGTTGGTCCTGGAACACTGTTCTCTTACTAGAGGACAGATTTATGGCCATATCATTCCCTATATGATACAGCATGAGGCCAAGCGTCCATGCAGCGGCGCTGGTACTGAGCGTGCAGAGTATATGCACCTCAACCAGCACCCACCTGCACCTCACAAGGGCAAGCGACCCGTGACTGGCTCACTGCAGTCACAGTTATCAGTGAACACCCCAACACCAGCAAAAACTGGTGAGTCCAGCCGGCAACCATTGGATACGGACTTGGAGTCCTATAACCAAGTCTGTGAACCAGTGCTTCCATATGAGGAAGCACCTCCCAGCGGTGAACCTGAGTCTGGGAATACTGCACCACCGTCAGCTGGTGCTAATAGCACTCTACCAGATGAGAGTACTATGGATATCGATCAGATAGTTGATGATATCTATTGTTGACTGCTAGTAGCAGTCAGCCGGGGAGGATGTAACAACTACATGTTGTTATATCACTATGTATATATATATATTATAATACATATTTAATAACTATTAGATATGAGTTATATGTGCTACATTAGAGATGTAGTTATTACTAGTGTGGACACCATAAGTGTCCACAACCAGCTGTATTTAGCATGCTGGCGCATTAGGTGCTGACACATATATCTTTTACCACACCACATTGTACTACCTACTCTATATAATTGAGTTCAGTTAGTCTAGGTGTGAACATAAGATATAAACCTGTTATACATCTTAATGTCAAATCTGCTGATCTACTGGTAATATTTCTTCACTAATATCTTCTTTATTTCTAGCAGGCCACGGAACTTTGACTGGGACTGGGGTGGTTCACATTGAGATTTTTTGGAGGCCACAACTTGATACTTGCATAAAAATGAGTTAGATTATCTGCTCTTTCTTGAATTATCATTGATTTCAAACTCCATGGCTAGCTATTGGATCCATAGAGTCAAATTGCTTCAAGGTGATTTTCAACAACTAAACCAAAAGCTTCACAGTGGCCCAACTCTTGCATTTTACCATCTGTTCATTTTCATAACACTAGTAACTACCTTTTATATTCTTGTTATATTAGTGTCAGTGTATGTAGCTATGTCTTTAATATAATTTTTCTTCTTCTAGTAATCCCTGAATAAATGAGAAATGATCACCACTAGAGAGAGCTAGATTGGTAGAGGCCCACTGATAGCTTAGCATCAAGCTAGATAGCACTAGGTAGCTGCTGAGTGGGAACTCAGCTATGTCAGCAAGGCTCTCGCTAAGCATGCTAGGGCAACTAGGCAATGGCGGATTCACTAAACACGCTAGGGAGGTACCTAGACCACCTAGCGCTACCTAGACTTTGCCAGGTTTCCTGATGCTTATTGATGCCTTCGCTCCATCTAACGTCGATAACTAACAGTATTCACGGATATTGTCTCAACCTTGGAGCATGTGTCCTAGTATGGATCCTTATTGCTGCTCAAGTCAAGTATATCTATTGGGAGAATGCAAGACGCGATCGTGGGGAAAGAGACTATCGTCTCGTTGGGAAAACTCGAGCAGAGATCGAGCAATTAGGCGCTTGGCATCCTGGATATAGGTATCAGCCATGGCGAATTGCCAGTCTTCGAAGCATTTGTCTATACGTTTCATACACGCACTTCTAACACAACCTCAAGTCTCGTGCCAAATCATTTATCCAAATATGTCGAGAAAATTGTGATCGCACTTTTTATAGTCGCCTTTAGTAGTCTCCCCTAGAAATGAATTGCTCCTCGTCTTTATGATGAACTCGATCCAGGATGGTAGGCATATCCTGAAAAGCCGTTGGAGCATGATCCTACAGACAACAACTAAATACATTCATGATAAAGCAGTAGCTGACAAGATTCAGCGTTCAACAGGACCGTGCCGCAGCTAGCTGAGTAGATAAATGGTTATAACTTGAAAGATACAATATATTGAAGCATCAAGCAACAGACGCTACACCCAACGATGCCCAGTTGACACCTCACGACTTAAACCACTCACACAGTCTTCACAATATGCGGACCGCACACCTCTCCCTAGCCTATACAGGAGGCCCCATCGTATGTCCAGCAATAATTCTTGGAAACACACTCGTATCCGCTACACGCAGCCCATCCACACCCCACACCATCAACTCGTCATCTACCACTCCGTCTTCCTCCAACGGAGCCATACGGCACGTACAAGCATAGTGGAGCGTCGTCAATTCCTGCTTCCTAATGTACGCGTCGATATCCTCATCGGTGTCCGAGACTGGAAGGTACAAGTCCGTAATGGGGTAGCCTTGCGCCTTTATCCGCTCCACTAGCCGCAATGCAAGCTTGATGCCCTCGCGAGGAACTTGTACATCCTCGGGCATATCGAAGATGTTGAGACGGACATTAGGTCATTCGCATGAATCTGCGCTCGCGAGACGGACGGAACCAACGGACTTTGGGCGGAGGAGGCAGACCATGAAGGTGCAAACACTGCTTGCAGCTTCGGAAGGCCTATCGATCCCACTAACGGGGATGAGCTTGATCTGGATATCGGATACATTTTCCGGCTTTGAGATGTCTAAGTCGGAAGCTCCATACGGCATAATTGTGCCTGCGGAGGACAGAAGACGAGTGGGGAAGAAGATGACTGTGGACGAATGGAGAACTGAATAGACTGTGCTTTGAGAGCAGGTAGCGAAGAAGTTGCACGATCGCGACCCAAGGCTTCCTGGTTAGGATGCGTAGGGAGTCTTGCAGAGGGATTGATCACATTAGTTGAAGGTCGACATGGTCTTTCTGAAGAAAACGTTTAGGGATACATACCAGGTTGGAACCGACGCCGGGACTATGCACGACCGTCTTGATGCCATGCTTCTTCAGGTGATCCTCAGGACCTATTCCACTACATACCGAGTCAGCAATTTGGATTGCGAAGCCAACTATGAGACATACCTAAGCATCGGAGGCTGCGGAGCAGCCAGCGCGCCGCAACAAAGCACGGCTTTTCTCCTAGCCTTAGCAAAGTACGTCCGAGGCTGTCCGTTCCTGGCGTTTGCTTTGCGAATCTCTACGCCATTAACTCTCGATTTCTGTGTTCCAACGTCGAATACGATGCGGGTAGCGATGGTATTGGTGGAAATGTTGAGGTTTGGGCGGGACCGCAGGAGGTCGGAAGGGAGATAGACGGAGAAGAAATGAGCGCCGCATGTGTTGGTCTGGGGCAATGTCGAATGCGGCAAGGTTTATGGAAGGGACATTATGGGCATGATGTCTGGTGCAAAAGAGGAATCTTAAGGGCAACGGCGACATCTTTGACACTAGAGGAATCTGCGGTGCGTGTCATGGGACGAAGACGGACTGACGGAGAATGCGAGATGCATAGTCAGAGGATGTTCCGTTCAGCTATGGTCCTACAACACATGTTAGCAAAATGAACCATAGTTTGTTAGGAAATAATTGCTTACCATCCTTGCCGCGGTGGTCCTCATCCCGATTCAACGACTTGTCCGACCTTGTGAAGCAATCCTTTAACCTATCATAGCCTCATTGGCTTTGACCCATCTTCGACCAGGCGTTGTAGTCTCCCGTTTCACCCTTGAACCGTCACCGAACGCTTCCAGATCGAGATTGACGACGCGGTTTTGAGCGCTCGCGATGAGGAGAGATGTGGACTTGATGGCGATAT
>KN837252.1:190777-211452 GCA_000827215.1 Sphaerobolus stellatus SS14 | reverse complement strand
CCAATTTCAGGAAATGGTAACACAACTCAATTTTTCATGCTTCAGGAAATCTTGAAATTAATCAACATTTCCTGTCAATTTTTGCCCCAAGAAATGCTATTTCTATTTGCCAGAGGCGTAAGATTTCCTGGGACTTTTAGACTCAGGAAATTTTACGATGTCTCCAGTGCCTGAACGATGCGAATGTAACACGTAGCAGAGCGATATGCCAATGAGAATATCACACGCTGTGGTTGCAGTTCCTTGAAGTACCAGCATTTTCTATATGAGAAAGATTGTCTATCGAGTTATTGTAGAGGCTCGAGTCAAGATAGAACATACTCTTAGTACAGATCTCCTAGACCTGAGACTTCAGAAAGTCTGGCTTATTGCCCTGTCAATAATCAATCTCCATGGACGATAGTGCACAAAGCTCATTCGAAGCGCAGGAATACTTGGTTTCCATTTGTATTGATTCAATGATAAAGAAAGGCTTAATCCGTCTAACGTAATCTTCGTAGTAGAAGATTAGGGGATGTTAAAGTGGCTGTTTCACGGTCGTTTTTGACGCTGTTTAAATCTCCATTTCTGACACATTGATTCCTGGCCATGGCGGTCAGAAATAACTCGCTAATGGATCAAGCCGTCCGCTAAATTCAAGTCCTTCCGAGGAACCCTATCGAGGAACTGATCATATGGAACATCGCGATATTTAAATATACTTATGGTTTCGGCGGTCGACATTGCCTACTGGTTTGGCTTCATTGAGTCCGGCCTCACATTTTGCTCCTCGTACGTCTCTTTGGACATAATTCCCGCAAGAGTCGGAATAGGCTTAGCTGATAATAGGCAGAATTTGAGTGTATTAACCTCTTAGCACGTTGTGTGAGCTACCAGAGCGCTCCGAACATTTGTGAATATGTACGATGGTACATATATACTTGCATTTAGCACAACCGCTAGACGATCTCAATGAAGCCTTAAATGCTAAGCGGTGAATTGTAGCTGTTGTTAATGTTATGTTTTTGCGTATACCCCCATAGGCCTACTTAGTAGTAGTATTGACATAAATAACAAGCATAGCGTCACTTTTGACCTGTTTTTGCCCGAGCCGCGCCTGGCATTGAGATTCAATATAAGCCTCCAAATGCCCATTTTTCCTTCGGCACTTCCCCCTATTATCAAGGGTCCTGTGATGTCCATCCACCACAGATCCAGGTCTCCACAAAATTTCAACTGGATTGGTGAAATGCTCCTAAAGATATCACTTTTCTCATATTTTTCCGGCGTACTCGGCTATGAAGACTCTTGCTGACTGGAGAACAAGTGACCTACTGTGATAGTGCCACTAATCTCGAACGGCACTGCATACCTGACCAAATTCGGCTGGCGAAAAATCTATGAAAGATCTTAAACTCGGAATTTATTTTGATGGGTGAAGGACTCTTACTTACAGTTGAGCAACGAATGCGGTAAAGTGCTAATCCGACAATAGCTGATCAGCTTGAGGTATTCTGGTGAACTAATCTGACTCACGGTACATGCATATCCCCCCTGTTTCCAGCCGTCAGTTTGTCGACTAGATGGCTAGTATTAACACTGAAGCTACCCACCAACGCGGAGCTAAAGACGCTGAAAGGTCATGATTAAGCCTAGATACGAGAAATAAAGTCACTTGCAACGTGATTCGATCCATCAACGCCGGATTTCCGATACTTATAATAAAGGTATCGTAGAGACGATGACCTGTAAATATGATTTCCAATGTCGTTAACGTTCTAAACAAATACAATCAAAAACATTTCAATACAGATAAAATCAAGAGTAGTGTTAGACATACATGAACAGCAAAATTGTAACTTTCAGCACACTTGTATCTCTCTTTGCCTCCAGCTTGAAGTATTGAAGAACCATCGACTAGCGTCACAGTATGTTCAGACATTACGGCGGGAATACGGCACGATAAGGACAAGCTCACGAGTGAGACACCATACATACTGAGAGAATGAGCATATCAGTGGTTCTCCTTTCACGACAACGACAAGGCGGAGGCTTACAAAGTGCTAATCAGAATAGAAATTAAAAGTGCTACATAGGTTTTTGCATATATGACTTGAGCGTTGGTTGGATGTTTCGGTTGTAGTGGCATGGCAGGGAATGAAGGGCCTTGCCCAGGAGGCGACAGACTATTAATGCCGGGGTGGGTCGGTAATCCAAGGGGTCTGAGACACTGGTTTCCCAACTTTCTGGCTATCTTTTTGTCCGCTGAGTATCTTTGTTTGAGGTCCTAATGAAAGCTTTTCCGCATTTTACCAGTAATAATATTTGCTTTCTACGGCGGGAAGTGGCCGATCTCTTTAAAATGTTACGCAGGAGGGCTCTCTGAGCGAGGATGTCTGGCTGAGGCTTCGGAGGTCCTTGGTAAACGAGTTCCGGGCGCTGCCGCTACTCTATATAGTAATCCGACCTAATGTTCTCCGTCTCCGTTAAACTATCGAAGCGAGGTTAAAAGGAAAAAGGGTATTATGGGGCAGTTCTTTCATATTTTCCTGTATCCAATACTCCTGGGCGCAATATCCCGAAACACTATCTTTGGACGATATTCACCTACGCGCCGGTGTGTCATTCGTGATATTTGAGTGTACCGCCCTTAACAATATCCTATCCTTACATCAGGAAACCTGGCACGGACGCGTCTTAGCGCCGGCGGTAGGGGGCGGTATGAGCGGTAGATAGAGGTATCTAGTCATAGCTAGTGCTATATATCGTATTTAGCGAATCCGCAATAGCCTACCTCGCCTACTACGGGCGTCTCCTCTAAGCGAACTAGGTAGGCTATCTAGTGCTATATACATTTTGCAAGCATTGCTGATGTAATCCTATCCTTTTTCTCTATTATTCCTGTGTCATTCTACCTGACTTTTTACTATCCTGACCAATATCCCTCCTCTAAATGTCATTTTTGCTTATTGCATGTCTTTCGGCCTCACTCGTATCGGGCCGATGGCCGGGGTGACGTTAAATCACCCCGGCGGTATATTCCTTTTAACAAAAAGAATGAATATATACTAGCTTTGTCTTGGGGAGACTTGGAGGCACTTTCACTGTGACCTTATTCTCTCACGCCTCGTCTATTGGTTAATAAAGAGGAGTTATTTAGCTTCAGGCTTGTAACACTTGCACAATGTTCGAAATCGATTATTTAAGCTCACATTCACGGCATTCATATTTGAAACAATTCATGTACACAACTGCTCAGCAGGAGACAATATATGGTTGCAATCTGTATTAGACACTTTGTGCAAAAGCCAGGGCGCTCCTGTGTGGCTAAATTTCGATGTGCCGCCATGCGCCCTTCTGTGGCTCTACAGTTATGGTGTGGAGCCACGGCGACACATAAATAAATAGTGACGCAGGAGCGCCCTGGCTCCTACACAAAGTGTCTATTGACTATAATCGTCAACATAGTAATATCTTTCATAAATTATTGGCTATATTCAGATTTATAATACAACTCAACCGTTGAAACTACCACCAGTAACTGGGGGGAGATTTTTGTCCGACGTGAAATCTGAGCGACCAGTATCCCTGCCATTCGTCACATCAGAGTTAGTGGTATATAGGTCTGAGAGGTGGAATGATTGGTTGATCTCCTCGCGCAGACCTTCTCTCGACGTTAAACTGGAGACTAGAGTAAGTACAAGTACAAGGATAAAGTCAACGAGTACATACATGCTGACGGCAGATATAACATAGACTGCAACGGAGAGTCCTCCTTAAATCAGGGAGAGGGAAATTTTAGTTCATTGAACGTACGATGGGTATTCGCCAACTGTGGAATCATGCTACACTCCGCTGTCAATAATCATATTCCATACGTCATTGAAGGTACCTACAAATAATAGGTTCCTGAGACGAATTCACACTAGAACATAGTCAATAGTGGTCTTACATGCAGAATAGAAGGAAACCTACAAGAAAAACGCCCAGAAGCGCGCAAATACTACGGCAGGAATCAGTTATTAGGGCAGATATATCGAATTTATACTTAAAGAATTACCTTGTTGCTATTCCTCGATTAATGGCGTAAACTATCAAGCGATTAATCAGAGAGTCAGTCCTGTAGTCGCTATCATCAAAGAACGTTCAAACATATGACGTGAATGAGTCACGCCACCTTTTCATTCCAGAACGATGTGAATGGAAGATGCTGCAGAGAGATATGCTGATGAGAATATCACAGGCTACGGCTGCTCCCCCTTGGAGGAACGTCGCTTTCTACAGAATAATATCGTCGTTATCAATCATTTATAGCTTGAGGAGAGATGGGGTATACTATTACGAATCCTGTCCCAAGCGTAAGATGGGAAAGTGATTTGCTAGATGCCCTGTCTAATGTTGTTAAAAAGACCCAGCAGTAGACATCGAAAGACCATACATGACCGAAACGAGAGCTGAATTAATACTGAGATCAGGATTTGGACACTCTACACTTTCAAAGCTCAACACCATACCTAACCCAGCACCTATGATTAACGGATTGAGCCATTTTTCAAACATATACTGGCAGTGATCTTTGGTGAGCCAGGAAATGAATGCGTACTAATTTGGAGCAAGGCCAGTAAAATCTGAAGAATTACAATAAATTTAGTAGCCATGAAGAATAATGCACGGGACATACAACCGGAACAGTCATGAAGCGAAGTCGACTGCCGAGAATGTTGCTAACTGAAAGAATTGAGTCATCATAAATTATTGAAACCACTCCCGAGGTGGAGTGCCTACCAGACCAAATCCGGCTGGCAAAAAATCTAGGAAGGAGATTAAAACTGTATTTTATTTGTATATGGAGAATATCCTTATATTACTTACAGTTGAGCAACGAAGGCGGTGAGGTACTGAGCAGCAATATTTTGTCAACTTGAAGTATTGTGCCGATTTAATCTTATGACTCACGATGCATGCGTTTGCTCCCTTCGGCCGTTGATTAACTGTTAGGAGCATTGACTATAAATCACATCGAAGATACGCACTGGTACTGAGCTAAAGGGTGTCAAAAGCCGTGAGGTAACCGGGATCTGAGAAACGAAAGTCACTTACAATAGAACCCGACCATTCGGGTCCAAAGTCCCCATATTTATGATAAATGTATCATAGAGCCGATGACTTGTAAATATGGTTTCTAACGTCGCCAAAATTCTGTTAAACAGAACAAAATAAAGATAGAATATCTCTGTGTCGGTAGGTTCCCGGGTAGTGTAAGACGTACATGAGCAGGAAAATTGTAAGCTTCAGCGCGATCGTATCCCTCTTTGCCTGACGTTTGAAGTATTGTACAACCATCATCTGACGTCAATGTTTTCAGAGAATTAGATTAAGATAGAAGAAAGATGAACTCACGAGCGTGATACCATACATACTTCGAACACATTAGCGGTTGGCTTTTACGACATTGGTAGTGTAGAATCTTACAAAGTGTTAATCAAAATAGCAATCATGAGTGCTCCATAGAGTCTAGCATAGGTAACTTGGACCTTCACTAGATGCTTCGGATCTTCTACTGGCATACTGGGGAGAAAGGATTTTCGTACTGCCTAGACAGCTGACGGGTTAATATATGAATCGACCGACAAATTCCTGGCAATGGCGCCTCAGAAATAGCTCGCTAATGAATGTCGCCGTCCGCTAAATCAACTTCATGGGGGGTCCCTCAGGAACATATTCATATGGGATGTCATGCGTGAGATATATACATGGGTACCAAGAGATCCGGAGGTTCTAGTATATGCAGGATCTTTGCGACGTTACCTACTGCTTCGGCTTCATCAAGTGCGGCCAATAGTTTATTTCGCAGTTACTCCTGGATCCAATTTCCGCAAGCTTCCGAATATTCTTCTTCTGCAAGAGCGATCCGTAGTATTTTCAGGCGGGTATTGCCCCTCGCATTGCTGGATCCTAAGAGAGCTCCAGAGATCTGCAGTTTATTGTTCATCCGAATTTTGACAGAATGAAATGCCCGTTGCCATAGGTATCACGACCTGCTTCTGGAAGAGCTCCATAAAGCCTTATATATTTAACGATGAGTAGTAGACTCTGATTACTCAGAGTAATCGTCAATGTTACGTCTCCGCATGTACCCATACGCCTACAAATACGGATCTTTGCCCAAGCCTTTCTAGTTGTTGAACATAAAAATCTCAACCTCGTTACGGCATACTCCATGTGCCATTTCTGGGGTGAACTCTGTTGCTCCGTCGTCTTCGTACCCGCTTGCTTGCCAAGATTATCCAAACGGACTCAGATGAATTATACTGCAATGAAATCTTCCTGATACGTCAATTAACTATCAAAATGATAATCCCCGGTGTTGCACTAATCAGATTTGGGTGGATGTAGATACGCGAAGAATGCAGCCGTAACGAACCACCACGAAGGCAGCATCTGTGATGGTGGAAAAAGTCGTCCAGGCACGTCTAGCCGTCCAAACTGATTCTGGGCTGCCTGGTGCTGTCTAGGCTGTCCAGATTTACTATGAGGTCATCCCGGATCACTCCAGACGACACGCCCATTACTGGGACGGGCAGACCACCCAGCAACCTTCCTTTTACAGAAAGCTTCCGGGCGCTTGATAAGTGGCAAATAATTACATAATTACAATATTGGCTAATATACATGATTAATTCTGGCTAATGTACGCTGTACGATTGCTGTCTCTTCTGACTCTTTTCTGGCGATGGGGGAGGGGATTCGGTGGGGGGGAGGAAAGGCGGGCTCTTTTGGTTGAAGCCATAGAAGATGGATCTGGATGGGATTTGGGTAGTGGGTCGGTACGAGGCGTCGGTTTGGTATGTGTATCCACTTCTGAGAGCATCCGGTCAATCTGAGTGAGGAGCATAGCAATTGGAGCTCTACATAATAGAGCATGGTCCTTCTGCATGGGCGGAAGTTGGGCTACTTTGAGGAAACTGGCCAGCTCCACGAACTTCTGTGCAGCCACTTCGAGCTCATAGAAGACACGGCCAACAGCTTGGGCTTCTATTCCAGCACGGGCAGAAAGTTTGGAGATGGTCTAGGTAGATTGTTATGGACTTGTATGTTGATAGATCAATAGACGTTACTTACAATCTTCTATTTGATGGCTGCTGTCATCGGTCGCGACGCCTGCCGTAGATGTCGCGTACAACCTCGCTATGGACCTCTCCTGCTCCTCATTAAGGTCAAGCTTTCTCTAAAAGACTTCTGATGCCATTCTACGTGAAGGCAGGTCCACCGAGTCCCTTCGAGCCTCTCAGTCACTGACCATCGTAAACCGAACTTGAAATCCTCTTTAAGTTTGAGGTCTGTGGCCATTTTGGTGACCATTTTTGGCCTTATGCATGGATATTAGAGCTCTAGAAATAAAATATAGATTTTAGAGGATGCTGGTGAGGTAGCGCGACGCGTCTGTAAGGCTTAGAACACGGAACAATAATCCTATTGGTCCCGGACTTCCGACGTGTAGGTTATCGGGCGCTCGGAGGCTATCTACAAAAGGAAGGTTGCTGGGTGGACTGCAAAATCCCATTACTGATGCCAGGCAACCCGTATACCACCTATTGGCTGAAGACATTCCAAGCTATATCCTGACGATATTCAACCGTAACCGCGCACGCGCCAATCCTAGACTTCATTATTCTTCTCTACGAAGAAATCTAAATAAATCACATAATGTACCTCCCTAGGTACTCGGACACACCAGGTACTCGGAAACTCGAATATATCTTAAAAGAGAGACCATCAAACTGCGCCCAGAAAAATTTATAAACAAGATTATAAAGTGTACATTGTATCTCAATGCTAAAAAAACAGGGGTATCAAATAAGCGGACTTGAAAAAAAATAAATGAGTCCTGATATAGCCTATTTCAGCCAATAGAGAGTTTGTGCAAAAGCGCCGGCGCTTTTCTGTCGCTATTTTACCATGGCTAGTTCTTCCGTGTCTCAATCCGTTTTTTATGGAGGATATATAAGACGCTTGAAGCTTTAAAACTGTAGTACAACGAAACATACTCTCAAATGTGGTCAAGAAAAGCGACGAGAGAGTGCCAGCGCTCTTGCACAAACTCTCTAATTTCAAATATTCTACCAAGAACACAATTGAATCAATGAAAAATGACAAAAATATGTCAATTAGCATTCTAAGATTGACCTGGAATCATTGTAGAGCTCTGAATGCTCTGGTTGGAGGCCTGCTGCTGCAGGCAGCTGGCAGTGATGGTGCTCCATCCATGAAGTTCCAACTGGCGATGTTGTTCGAGTTTGCTAAGAGAATTATTTTTACCAGGCATGATCAGCATTATGTATGTGAATATGTGAAGTAGGATGCAAAAGAAAATGGTTGAGCCTAGGTATAACATTGAGATATGCACTGTCCGACTTCTCAGGCTGTCAGTGGTGGGGCACAGTCTACATATAGTTATGGCTAAAGCAGCAATTTTGAAAGTGAAAAATCTGAAACTTTTTGCCATCATACTTCATACATGGTAAGTGTTTCCTAATAAACCAGAAGTACATTATCAGTGATTGGAGACTTTGTGCAAAAGCTGTAGTACTACTACCTGCATCTGCTATGACATTGTGCAATTTTTTGGCTTTATATAGAGAAATTAAATATGGCAGCCATGTCACAGCTCCACTTTAAGCACTGTGGCAGCTTCTGTGTGGCTTCAATATAGGGTGTTAGGGGTGACTAAAAAAGGAATGCCCAGAAACCTAGTTGATTCCAAGACTGGGGTACTACCTACTAACTACAGGCCTTTATATACTACATTGGTAGACTAAATATAGAATAACTTCTAGAATATTCCAAGCCCTTCCATAACCTTCCCTGACTTTCCATAACCTTCCATGGATTTCCATGAGTCTCTACAAAGCTCCACAACTTTCTACAAGGTTTCATAACTTTCTAGTAGGATACTATATCAGGATGTACCCTGACATAGGGCCTTATTAGGCAGAAGCCACCCTAAAGCCCTACACAATGATGAAAAAAAGCGGCCAATTGCACAATGTTATAAAGCCACTAGGTGGTGCTGCAGCTTTTTGCACAAAGTGTCTATTGCAAAGGAACTCATGGCACACTATCACATGCATATTCTTATAACCAAGTCAAATCATAAGTACACGGAACAAACACTTCTCTTCATTAAATCATCAACTTGCTCAGATAATGTGAAGGTAATCAATCTAAGTTTGAACACTATCAGGTGCTTGGTCATCCAACAAGGCACCATAAACCCTCATTCCAGAAGGGTATATGACAAACTTCCCCAGGAATTTGTACTACTTTTTGAGGGTAATTGATCATATTAATAAGATTATGATATACTGGAATAGTGATACTGCTCAGGATTTAAGAAAATAGAAGACAGTATGGCATACTGTTTGCACAAGAAAGTTCAAAGGGGTGTGCACACATGCCAAGGAGGTTTTTATGTGTGTATGCTGATTTTCAGATTTCTATGAGATGTTATAGGATGATCTTTCTAATTATTTTGTGTATTCTGAGAAGGTGAAATGATCCAATTTAGACTGACTCACAGTTTTCAGGCAGTTTTCAGGTAGTATGCATGGGTTATATTTTCAAAACATTTTAAAATCACTGTTCATCATTTCTGGACATAGAATAATAAATTAATCAATTTATAAAGCCCAGAACTTAGGATTGATTAGCCATAAGGGAGGACATGGAAAATTGAATTTGAAAAACATACATGGGAGCCTTGTCAGTGGTCACCCGGTGATGATTCTGTCACTGTTTGTCATTGTTTGGGAGTCCATGGAGACATTTGCTGACAAAAGGTTTCCCACACTCTGTTTTCCAAATACCAACTGCTAATTTTTACTATTGCCCTTATGACTCATGCAGCCACCCTGCAACTTTTCAAAGAAGAAATATTAAATGCCTGAGAGTCCTACAGTAAGCCCACCAGAAGATCTCACCAATTTCTAAAAAGATCTGGTGCATACATCCTTGAAAACAGGCTACTGGGCTGTATGTCTCCATAATTCTCCAAACCTGCCTATTTCACTCCTACAGAATCAAACATACCCAGGATTCTCCTCCAAATAATAATAAAATGTTCAAATAATTTTGTGACTAAGGTATACACACATATGTGAAAATGGCCTTGGCGTGCATGCGCGCCCCTTGGGACTTTTTGTTTGCGAACAGCTCGCCGTCAAGGAGGCCTTTATCTGGGTAGACCTTGACGTCGCGGCTCCGCACCCCTGCATCGCCTCGTCTTCGTAGAGATAGAGGATGCTGCCCTTCAACACAGCGAGGTATGAGTCCTCAGTGCGCCGTGTGTTGGAGCTTCGCAAGTCTAGTAGGCCCCTCATGATGGACATGTATGTTTGCGGGGTGGCCTCGAAGGTGCGGCGGATGGTGAGCCATGCTTTGAGTGTTGCGGTGGTGCTGTCGGGTGGCTCGACGGCGGATGTCGACGCCTGTAGGCGAGGTCATTGGACGGGCTGCTCACGAGAATACAGATTATAGATAGTGGAAGGAAGGTAAGTCCTCCGAGGACGTAGACTAGCAGAAGAGTGAACAACATCGACGCTAGCTCATGACGCGGGTCGCTGACGTAACGAACACGTTCTTCTCGACAATCCCTTCTCCGACCAATCACAATGTTGTGCGTCTAACAGCCACGTTGGGCCCACGTTCCATTCGCAGATCAAACGTTTAACTTCACATTCGTTGCTACATGTCCTACGTATAACCTTTCATTTCTACTTTCCTGTTAAATAATGCAGATATAATTAATTAAATCACGCTCGACGGATGTATGTAAACCCTTAACATCTTAGGGGTGACAGCTCCTAAATCGGCATTCCATCTGTTCTCCTCAAGGAGGTATTGCGTTTCTTTCAAAAGTGCGGAATGCCTTGTAAATTCTTACCAAATCAGACAACTTATGGCTGCTACGTACCTCGAACCTCTAACCTCTAATATAGATTCGCTCACAAGCAAATGATCATTACTCAAACAAATTCGATATCACTGCTTCAGCGGTATGTTCTCGAAAGTAGGATCTTCGTTTCATAAATCCGCCTTATATAATACATTTGGAGTTGTGAACATGGCGCGCATGATTATAACTGCGATATTCCAGCAAGCAAATGTAATCTACCTTTTCCGAATAATCACCCTCCATGGACGATAGTACACAAAGCCCGTTCGAAGCGCAGGAATGCTTGGTTTCCATTTGTATCGGATAGCAAATTCTCTTCCATCCTAGGGTAAGTGTTGCAATATTCAACTTCGAGTGTGCTGAGAAGATAATGGTAAAATATGACTCATATTTGTGAGGGATGATAGACTAAAGTATGGTACAGTGGTGTAGTACAAGAGGTATCAAATGGTTAAATGGGCACACTAAATATTTCAAGGCTCTAAAATATATTCCCAAAGAATGGCCAAAAGCGAGTGTAAAAGCAGCTCTGAAGCTGCTTTTACATATTTTCTTCCCATTTTTTTTTGGCCAAAAATATTCCGAAAAATACTCGAAAAATACTCGAAAAACGCCAACGTGAAACACCCTAATGTGAATAGGTGGATTTGATTTCGGATTTCCATCGTTGGTACTCTCAGGCAACATATGTCAATTCGTTTAAGACCCTATGTAACAGCTTTCGTTGGTAATACTTGGTATTCACAATTGAAGCAATCTATGTGTCGCCAAAATCCAAACTGCCTGGTGAAGACCATCAGGAATTCAAAAGGGTGCCCAGGCCCAGCCAGGGCCTGGTCATGGCCTGCCGAGGCCTGGTCGTCCTTTTAAATTCTTGATGGTCTTCATCAGGCAGTTTGAATTTTGGCAACAATGTCCACATCACACCTAATCGATCTGAAGATATAATTATAATCCAACTCCAGTCCAGCTCCAACGATTGCCAGTACTAAATTATTTGGTGATTTTTGTCTTGTGTGAAATCAGAACGAAAATTTTGCCTTCCATTCGTCACATCAGACCTAGAGTGTAAGGGCAACCCTCGGAGCCGAGCGGACGTCACGCCAAGCTAGTAGAGGGGGAATCCAAAGCTATATAAATAAGTGAATAATACACGTGAAGGGAATCTCACCTAGTAGAGGGGGAATCCAAAGAGAAAGTCTTGGATTGCCTCTACTAGAGTGAGCCCAATAAATAGGAAATAGGTCAGGTACAATCAAGATAAGAGAAAATACAATGATGGTACTAAGACGAAAAAGAAACATAGCCCATGTAGATGACCCTGTACTGACCGGCCCTGTCCCTATAACCCGTGCGGCCCCCTCCCGTGCGGGGCCCACTGTCTCCAACCTAGCCTCCCACTCTCTGGCCACAGAAGTTGGTGAATATGTTGCTGGGGAAATCCGAGCGGAAAAGAGTACTGACGGTTTCCGGGTGGAAATGAGGACTGACGGTTTCCGGCCAGAATTGCTTCCTGGTGATTATTAGTGTTGAAAATAATCCCGGGCGGAAATCTATGGTTGTCCCCTGACATAGAGGTATTTGTATATAGGTCTGAGAGGTGAAAGGATTGGTTGATCTCCTCGTGCAGACCTTCTCTCAACATTAAACTGTAAATGACAATAAGTATAAGGATCAACAACAGCTTGATGAGTACATACATGCTGACAGCAGAAATCACATAGACTAAGAAACATAGTCATTTTCAAATCAGCTCATGAGAAAATTGAGTTCCTCCAACATACGATATGCATTAGTCAACGTGAAATCATGCTACACACTTATGTCAACGATCAAAATTCTTAGATCGGCTAAGGTTTAATGAATCGTACGATAATTTATGCTATTAATCGTGGAATGGTCACGAAGTACTTTTACCTTTCCTTTGTATATAACTGGCTGACTCCCTCCCCAGTATTTGCATGCTTCTGGGGACTTTCCTTCTAAGATTCATTGTACTTGGATGGGATGCCGCTAACTATTTTGCCATAGTATGACTTCTCCCCAGACACCTATTATTTGTATGTCTGTCCTTACCTGATCTAAGAAATATGATGATTGACACAAGTGTGTAGCATGATTCCACCATTGGCTAATGCACACCGTAGGTTGGAGGAACTAACCCTAACCCTTACCCCTAACCCTGGAACCATCTGTAATCTAGACTAGACACTTTACCACCAAGCCACCAGCCCTTGGTGCTAAGTAGTCAAGTCAACTCCATAATATGTCCTTAAGACTATACACATATGCCACTATTCATGGGAAGCACAATGCACTACTCCAAAGCTGAGTCTGGGCTGTTGATCGACCCATCATCCAACACACCCACCCAAGAGACAGGCTTGTCACCATGTCATGTCACCCACCCAATTAAGTAAGTGAACACCCGGAGGGACTTCTCACAGAAATCATGGGGCCCATAACCTGTTGAAAAGATTGGACTGGCCAGGAATCAAACCTGGGATCATGTTACGAGCTAGTCCAATGGTAATTCCCAAAGTCTGAACATAAGGGAGTGAAGGTACCGAATGAAGTATTGGTGAAGTTGAACTAAGAGAGGGAGGTTAGGACCAAAAGGACTTGGCTTCAATGTGTGTGGGTTGCGCCTTCATGAACTACATGGGTCCTTAATTTGGAAAAAGATCAGAATCAAACAATATCAGAGTAAGTCGAATACCAAAGTGCCCTGCAAAGTACGCAAATGAAGGTTCGACTTCAAGGCAAGATCAAAGGTTTGAGGAACAGTTCAGATGAGATCCAAAGGTCTTCCAAAATGAAGAAGAGAGGTTCGGAGGCTCGGAGATAGATAGAGTATTAAGTGTGAAGCTCAAATGGAGTAGAGTAGGATTGAACGAAGTAAGATTTGGAATGTAGTAGAACTGAACAAATTACAGTCTAGGCACGGTCCTTGTCCCACGACTATTGGAAGTGGCATATAATTTCTTAGAATGTAAATATTGATTATTTTTTTGCATAATAGAATTTAACGTACTTCAAAGAATCTTGTATTAGAAAATGGGAATTTTCGGAGTGTGTCTTGGTATAGTTTACTTAGGACAGACTTTCGAAGCTCGAATGTCATGTCTAACCAGTCCTTGTCCCATGCGTGTGACATATGTCACGGAACTGCCTCTCGCCATCGATGAAGCTCTACAGTGGCTGCAACAGCTCAGGGTATCTTGTAAGTTATATATTAACATTATGGAGACATCTGCAGTGCAACTGAATACTATTTATAAAAGAATTCGGCCTCTGAATCCTCAGAACTCCACTCTCCGCTGTCCTCCTGACTCCTGACTTCATCCTCATCATTCAAAGCATTCTGCTCAACTGGAGCCATAAGAAGACATATTTCATTGAGTGTGGGCTTTTTCTTGCCTTTGGGTGCCTTTGGCCAGTTGGTCTTCCTCACACCAAGGGCTTTGAGGGCAGTACATTCAGCCTTGTATGTTGCACTGGCCACTTTGTGCTCCTGACGAATTCTGTCCCACTGATGCTTCTGTTCTTCTAGGATTGACTTTTTGGTCAGTCTGTCCTTGTTCTTCTTCGTCTTCTGCAATTCCTTGGCTGCCTTTCGAGCCTCCGCTTCTTCCTGCAGTGCAATGCAGTCATCATCCGTCAAGATACGACCGAAGCCACCAGGGAATAACTGTAAGCGTCCATCTGCTTCTTTAATCTTCTCCTTCATTAATAATATTTTATTAAGCTTTATGAGGTGCATAATCTGGATTATAAGTTGAGCCTGTAGTCTAGAGATTGTATCATCACAGGCCAGGAGATGGACCTGCGCTGAGGTGAGTTCTTGTGCTAATCTTGTAACAATGTCTCCTAATTGCTGTTTTGTAAATTCTACAGTATTTATTGGCATGTCACCTGTATCCCAATTGTGATGTCGGTGTTCTGGAAGCTTTTCGAGGATAGGGATGAGGATGGGAGTTGTATATTTCAGCAGTGATTCTGATACAAGAAATGACCCTGACACTGTAGCAGATAATTGTGAAATGAGAATCTGGACAGCTTTAGATGGTGTGAATGGTTTTGACTTGTTAACTGAATGAGTTGGGGTGTTCAATTTCTGTGCAGTATGCTGTGGCGGCATTGATAACATCTGGAGAACCGGATCAATAACTGGATCCAATTCCCTGTGTTCAGGAATCATTCCCAGCTGTCCTGTAGGTGCTATGGCATGTTCAGGATTTCAATCAAGGCTTGTAGGATGGAAAAGGTCCAGGTACTTCACTGCAGCTCGGACCGGGCTAGGCTGAACAAGCGGGAAGGTGCCTTTTACAGATGTAGGCTTACTCAGCTTCATCTTTTCAGCAGAAATCACATTCGGATTGAATGGAATGATGCCTGTGGCACTGAATGATGTCTTGATGAGTTCAGGCTGAGCCGCCTTAAGGAATGCGGTGCCAAAAACTAAAGCAAAATCTCCTTTGCCTACTCCATGGTTATGCTCTTCCTCAAAGATCTCAATAGCCTTCCCAAATTCTTCTTTCATCCTGGCAAAAAAAAAACCACATCAAGTCCTTGCAAAGCATGCGTGCAATGCGGCGGATATTCGAAAATGATGAGATTACACATCTTGGCATATCGAAGGAGTTTTGGAGAGTAATGAGAATTGTGGCCATCCAAGAATAATGCCCTTGGTTCCCCATCTGCCTTTACTCTTGTTTCCTCATCAAATTTCTTAATCCAGTCTTCTGCAATCTCCTGCTCCGTCCATCCATTTCTAGATCTGGTGATCCTATTGTTAAAATAACTTAGTTCTCTGTAATCATGGAAAGAGAAGAGGCAGACTTACATGCAATCAGCAACATTATCCTTGAACCAGCTGCTCATCATATTCTCTCCTTTGAATACAACAACGGGCTTTGTCGATGTCCCATCAGCACAGATTGTAATTAGCACCGTGGTATTCTCTCGGTTTGCATTTCCCTGTTGATACTGATGCTTCATGCCACGACCACCATAAACTCGTTGCATTCATGTGGATTCTCGTGTGAAACCACTCTCATCCATTGCATAAGTGTTCTCAGGCTTGATACCTGCATCGACATATCTGTTTTTCACTATCTCATTGAACCAATGAGATACTGCAGGTGGATTCAGACCCTGTGCACGTGCTTTATCGAGATGATGTCCATAGTGCCCCTGTTGGCAGTCTCGGTGCCTCAGAATGAATCAATCCGCCCAATTAGTCCCAAGAGGTGCTGCTTCCGGACCTAATTGGCTTCTAATAATTTCAGTAGCCTTTTGTTCAATATGACGTAGTGTATCTGGGAACCCTTGGGCAGCAGACTCAAGCACGTACTCGAGGATAAGCTCTTCTTCCATGTCTGAAAGAAGATGCTTTGTCTTATTAAAGCTGCTAATAGAGCGGCCACCTTTGGAAAGTCGAAGTAATGTTCTGTAATTAACACCAAATTGGTTAGCAATATCACGAGAACTTTGTCACTCGCTCTCGTCAACATGCTCCAAATGGTACCTATATGCAGCAATGGCAAGATCCAACTGTTGGTCAGATGCCTGTCTTTTTCTCATGCGTTTTGCATTCTCTGGTAATGCACGACCTGGCATAAATAAGCTTTGAGCGATGAGGTTGTGTGGCAAGAAGAGAAATGGTGAAAATTGACTGACCCCTCGTGACTGTCACATTTGCACACCTTTCAGCTAAGGGAGCATTGTGTAGCATTCAATGGTTGATCAATTTTCATTTTGAGGGCTGGATTAGTTTAGTAGACCATAAGAAAGAATTTAAAGAAGAATTCCTCGCCATTAATTGCAGTTTTGGAGTCATGAGAAATAAATGCAAAGTTGTGTACAGCTCTAATAGCTTTATTACATCCATAACATATTTTTAGATTGCGAACGAGTAAAGTGTAGTCTCTGAAAATTTTATTGAATTTAGCAGTATATACAAAGATGATACATTCAAAGTTTGAGCCAATGCTATGCAGTGGATGAGGTAGTATACGGTGTTGGGACAAGGAGCGGTCCTGGGACAACAACCGTGCCTAGACTGTAATGTTTTAATATCTTAACTAAAATATCAGACTGAAGAAAATTAACTAAGATACAGATCCTTTTATACTAAAAGACAGAAGACGAAAAAGGATTTAGAGTTAGGATAACAAATCATTTTGAAATACATTTTGAGATATGAACATGGGATAAGTGACTGAACAAAGTAGAATATATGTATTGTCGAATAACGGAGGTTCGGAGGAAACATCAAAGTACAATAAACCTAAATCAAGACATACACAATTAATAGAGTGAACAAATGAAAAGGATTTACAAGAGATACACCTTAATAAAAGATAAGTGAATGGAAACAATACAAATGATTGGAAAAGAAGTGGAGTGGAAACTGATGAAATACCAGAAAGAGGAATAGGCCTATGCCGAGGACCAATTGGCCTGGGTTCGAAGTCGACTTATTAATATAGTGACAGATGACAGGTGACAGATTGTGTGATAGAAGCAAAGGTGTGGAGGAAGAGTGTGGGCAAGGACTTCTCTGAAGTCATCAAAGAGAATTTGAAGTGCATATAGCCAAGTGAGGATTGGCAATGAAGATAAGAGTGGATATGAGGTTGAGTGAAGCTCTCCAAAGCTTTGTCGAAGAGAAGTGAAGTCAATTCCAGTGTTAACTTGTGTACCCGACTTAACAGATCATCTGTAATCTAGACTAGATGCTTTACCACTAAGCTGCCATCCCTTGGTGCTAAGTAGTCAAGTCAACACCATATGTCCTTAAGGCTATACACATATGCCACTATTTGTAGGAAGCAGTCAAAATGCACTACTCCAAAGCTGAGTCTAGGCTGTCAATTGACCCATCATCCAACAGAGTCTAATCAGGTCAATATTGTTTATTTCTAACATCAGTTCCCCTTCTCAAAGATCACAGATACCTGAAACTAAACATTAAGTTTCAAATGTAATGGACAATCTGAGAGAAGGCTGCTACAGTCAATAGAGTAGGTTTATCTGATAGCTGACATACTTTTTCTTCTGCTTTTGCATGTACTGCAGGTTATGAATCACCTCCCTACAGGGCAGGTCACCCCCATGGGCACCTACAGGCAGATATGTTTACACTTGTACATCACTCGCATGTCATTAATCACATTAACATGCAATGGCTCAGCTTATAACAACAGATATGTGCTATACTAGTAGATACTACACTTCAAAACCTGCAATCTATTCTCCTTCCTTTCTAATCCTCCCATGCTCTGTATGCTAACTACCACAGTTACTAGTTACTAGAACTAATTCATCACTGGATGTAAGGGCAACCCTCGAAGCCGAGCGGACGTCACGCAGAGCTAGCAGAGGGGAAATCCAAAGATATATAAGTAATGAAATATACACACGCGAAGGGAATCTCACCTAGCAGAGGGGAAATCCAAATAGAAAGACTTGGATTGCCTCTGCCAGAGTGAGCCCACTATATACCGTCCGGAAACGGGAACGTTAACTCCGAAAGGAAAGTGAACAATGATCTGATTAACCGGAAACAATAAAGAACGGGGAAACGAACCAATGAGAAGGAAAACAAAGGAAGCGGACGGAGAAACAATGGAACAATCCCTAAGCCGACCGGCGCTAACTAACCCATCACTCATGCGCTATGACTATATGCGCATATATCCTCCGCCAGGCGACCACTGTCTCCAACCAAACCTCCCACTCTCCGGCCATAGGAGTCGACGAATGTGTTGAGGGTGAATCCCGCGCGGAATCGCTTCCAGAGGGTGCTTGACGCGAGGGATAGTTCCGGACGGAAAGGTTCCAGGCGGAAATCTGGAGGCGTCCCCTGACACTGGAGACACCTCATTATTTACCCCAAATAAAATGTTAAGGAAAAGTGTCACCAGACCTGATTGTATTATGGTTTTTATTGGAGTGATATTTATATCAAATTTTGAATTATATGACCTTTTAAGTGAGGGGATAATAGTTTTAATTTTCTAATTTGAACCAGATGAAAAAGAGGGAGAAAGGTTCTTACAAGTCAGCCTTTCAACATGGAGAAAGTTTAATACTACTCTGAATTTTTATCACTTATCTTGATAATATACATCTAGTCATATTATGGATAACAATTGATTTTCAAATATGAAGGAAAACCTAGTGAGAACCACCCTTTCACATCCATGTCATTCAATACAAAAGGTGCTAAAATTCCTGACATTATTCATATTATCCATAACTTTAAATGTGTAAGAAAGATACCTTTCTGTATTAATATATTTCATAAGAAAGCTGTGTCATATGCTAGGTTTTTGATACTTTTCTCTTAATGTAATTTGAGCATTTAAACACATATAAATGTTGCTTTTCCAAATTGAAGGAAAAGCTTAGAAAAGGGTTTGGAAAAGGCTGCTAAATGTTCAGGCTAAATTTAGGCTAAATTAGCCAGTGTGGGAACCCTGAATGTCTGCCAGCTGAAATGCTTTAGGTAATGCATATAGTATGCAAATTTTACCATGCATTCTACAGCAATGAAAAGTCATATTAATATTCTAAAATTCCGAAGATATTTTCATACAAGATATTTTAAAGGAAAATTTACCTTTCACAAACATTCCAGGCTCCTTTGCCCAAAGAAAATCTCTAAAAAGAAACACCTTATCCTTAGCTAGAAAGTCCAGATAATATCCACATTCCACAAGAATTTCTCTTGGTGTAAATAATGAATATTTCATAGCTATTCTTGCAGTTAAAGCTTTAAACCAAAAAATGTTTATTTTGCCTATTAATATAGGAACAGAATAATGATTTACTGGATTTCCTGTACATATCACTTCCAAGGAAATAATATAAAAGCTTGGTCTGGTGATGGATTTCAGATAAAATTTCTGGATCAGAAATAAAGTTGTGTCCCCAGTGCATGTATTCAAATATGAAATATATATCTTGGTTTTGGCCAAAGTGCTGTGTCATTCTGCATGGAAATTATTGTATTAATGAATAAGAATTACCAATAAATATGGTACTAGGCATGCCTCCTGAGACTATAGGTTCTATAGTTCACTGCATAGATGTCTGTAGTACCTGCAGCCACTATGCTAGCACAAAATGGTACAACTTCCATGGAAAATATGGAGACTACCATAGTGTACATAAATTACAGAGGCTACAATGTCTACAAACACTATATAGCTTCTGTAGCATTTGCCAGCTTTCCTGATGCATGCAATCATATATTCAACAAAATAATATCATGAAGTTTTAAGTAAATGAAAAACTATTTGAAGTTACTGAATGGAATCACACATAATTACAGCTGGAGATGTAGGTTTCTCTCACCAATAGCAATAATGCAGACATACATGTCTGCACCAATGGCAATAATTTTATTGTACTATGTTAGATGGCATCTACATGCATTCAGGGATGTATGTCTGCCTTGTGTATAACATGGATTCAGCTGTCCATCTTCCACGTGAATGACCGTATTTTAATGGAGTAAATTGATTCCAGATACTTCCATCTGGGAATGTAAGTCTGCCATGCTAATAACTAAACACCTACTGTACAGCTGAGCTGATTCATGCCCTGAGGGTGACATACGGTGGAGGTGAAATTTCCTGCAGGGTCTGATTTACCTCTGCTACGTATATTGTAGCAGCAGCAGATATATGGAGCAGAGGCAACTGGCTGCAAGAGAAGATGTACATGGATG
>KN837252.1:133610-190437 GCA_000827215.1 Sphaerobolus stellatus SS14 | reverse complement strand
GCAGCAGATATATGGAGCAGAGGCAACTGGCTGCAAGAGAAGATGTACATGGATGTGGAGCAATATGAGATTCAGCTGTAACTACCCACTGGCAAGTACCCTAGTAGGGAACATATGGGTAACATGGTAGGTAGTAGTGTGATGAGCGTGTTCAAGTCCACTTGGAGTTATGTTGTATCGCTAAAGGTTGTGAATCAGATACCAGATGCCTGTGCGATGGAATAAGAATCGATAAAGACATGACATGGAGAATAATGAACTCACTGGATGGACACCACTTCGTATGTAACCCTGCCGTTCTCCAACGTACAGTGATGAATCGGGTTTCTTCGAGTGATATATAATCAAGAGCGAAACAAGCAGAGTAGGATAGAAGTTAATAGAGGTCAAACGCTCAGGTGGAAAGGTTAGTGTCTCTTGCAACTTTGCGAGGTTGAACATAAAAGGTGATGTCACGATATGTGAAGTAGCGACGACAGGTACGCACGTTCATAAGCACCCACAGCGCCACAATCTTCTCTTCATCTCCCCATTTCTGTCCTCCTAATTTGCGACCTCGAAACTTCCGTTAACCAACGACAGTCGAGTTCATTACACTCTGCATCATATTGAGCCAGCAAATTAGGTGGACTAAGAGTCTCAATACACTGGATAACTGGAATAATTGAAACTGACGCGTTGACGTTGAAGACGTAGACTAAGTCACTAGCGGCGCAGCGCTACTGTATACCTCAGGCTACGTGTATTTATTTTTATTTTCCTTACTCTCTAATTCATCTACATATAATAGTCATACCATCTCGGCCAAACGAGGCCGTTCTCCGGAACATCCCGGCCCATTGAAGCGCATCTGTTTAACCCATAAACAAGGGAAAGGCAATGCAGATTCGGGAGAAGCTTCGAGATATATTAGAAGCGATGAATTCTACTTAAATTTTAAGATGATCGTTCTGGTTGTTGAAGGCATGGCTTTTGGCCTGCATCGTGACCTCGTTGAACGCTCGGAAATATTCACCGATATGTTCTCGCTCCCAGGTAGCGCAGTCCAAAATACTAATGAGATCTCCGATGAATATCCTGCAGTTAATTTGCAAGACAATAAGGAGGATTTCGAGAACGTTGTGAAGGTTCTATATGGACGCATGTGAGTTTATTCCTAGACGCGATGCAGGTTCAAGTCTGATGCAGGTTTCAACAGCTTCTTGAACTCGAATCTTATTCAGTCCAATAAAGTACCTGTATTTCGAGGTATACTTGGCTGAAATATCAAGTATCTTCTCGAGGACATTAAGACAACTTGTCTTATACTCCTCGGCCGTTCTATACCCAATAGCCTTAAGTGTTGGCCGCGTCCGCTTATGCTGGCGATTTTTTGCCACTCTTTTTGACAGTCTCCTTAATTTGCTTCCTCCAATCTTCTATTCCCTCTGGTCTTACCCTACTTCAGAAGCTCTAGCTGGGTTCAAGTAAAATCAGGACATTTTTGCGAAGTTCCTAGAAGGCAAAACCACGGTCTCAGGTTCTTTTATGAAAGCCATGAACAACACAGTGGCATATTTTTATGCAAGAGAGTGTTGCAAAGAAGATTGAGATCATCTTGTGGTGATCGCTATAGAAAGAGGGTCGAAACGTCCTGCTTGGGTAAACCCATTAAGTGCAATCCGCTGCATGGAAACTCATGTGAAAGAAAGCTCGTTCTGTGCTGAATGCAACATCAGGAAAGTTGGCAAGCGGCACTTAATTTTCTGTAGCACTACAGATTCTATGAAACGTCTATAGAAATACTTTCCAGCTAGCATCACTAGGCTTTCGCCTAAGTCACAAAGTCAACTCAGCTGGTTTGAACAATACTGAGCACTATCATACTTACTACTGCACCACTACCTTCCCTCCTCTACTCCGCAGTACTCCCCCTGTGTCGTTCCTCAACAACTGATGGTTTGCTATTATTAGAATGCTTCAAAGTTTCAGTCACTCCCCCCTGCATCTACTGACAGATGCAACATTTTGCGTTGTGTGTCATCACTTGTGAATTAGTTATTGTTTTGGATCCTGCATCATATAATAACTACATTACACATCTATAGATCACTTTAAATTTAGGCGGCATAGTGCAATGTGCACACTCCCTGGACAGGTCTTATTTCCCTGAACCCCTCTGCCCATTTTTTCAGTTCCTGTTCCAGGATAGCTTTGGAGTAGAGCCATGTTACAATCTGTTGTCACCATTAGGTACATATCTCACAGCTGTCAACAGTCATATTTGTGAGCTAATCATATGGTGATTCAGCTGGGTTATGAAACCAGGACAAGGGATTGAGGATGATGGAGGGAGACAGTATGGCAACACAGTGATGGATTTGGGGGTATGTCAATCTCTTCTGGATGTCTGTGGAGCTGCTCTAAACAACCTCCCTTTCTATGAACATATATGCTATACCAATAGATACTAAGCTTCAAAACCTTCATTCTATTCTCCTTCCTTTCTAATCTTCCTGTGCTTCCTATGCTAACCACTGACATTACCAATTACTAGAACTAATTCATGTATTTAAAATACGAAATATATATCTTAATTTTTGGCTAAAGTACATCAGAAAAGCTGTCAAAACCCATAGTGCTAGATATGCTATATAACCTCCTATCGATTTAGCGAATCCGCAATAGCATAGCAGCCCATATTGGTTTTAGTGAGGCCTTGCTGACAGACCGTTATCGCTAGAAGCCTCTGGCCTATTGCTATATAACACAGGGACTCAGTAGATTGCGGTTACAAGCTCTTTTCTTAGGCCTCCATTCTCACTGATTATTTCCTTCTGATATTATTAGTGAATGAACAAATGATTTATTCAGGTACTTGTTTTACATTATGTGAGCTTATTTACTCTAAAGTATATAAATTATAATTCGTATTAAAATGGAACAGATATCGCGATACTGGGCACCTTTAATTTTTAGTAAATAGCCAGAGTGCAAGAAGAATATTACTGCTATCTCACCGGATGACTCTGGGCAAGTATCGAACCATCCTTGCAATCCCTTGATGTATGAGTCTAGAGAGTGTCTCTGTCAGTTGACCATTAAGAGGGGAGAAGGTAGAGTACATACCGCATGCTGACACAGAGTCAATCCCCTTATAAACAATATCCTTTGAAACCTCAAGCACTTCTAGCATCCCTTTGAACGAGAATGTAGACTAGATGAATGGAATTGAATTGAAAGTCAGTAGAAAAAACAGCATAGAGAGAGCGAGCTCAGATAAAGAAGAAAGGAGGAAAGGTATTGCAGGAGTGCAGGAAAGCCAAGGCCGGACAAGAGAGAATTTGTAAAAGGCTGCTTTGAATAGAGCAGTCACTTCATTTAGTGTAATGCTGAGCTTGCAGAGCAATAGCCAAGTGGTTGGATTCACAAAGATCAGTAGCAGAACGGAGGCAGTAATAGTGTCAGTTTGGAGGGACAAGGGGTTCAATGAAGAAGACAAGACAAGACATGACATGTCAATGAAGCAACACGTGATTTGTTCAAACGAGCTTGCCGTCCCAATTTCTCGGTCCAGTGTGTATAGCGATCTCTAGCAAGGCATACCGTCCTATTGAGCTAGCACTATATACGATTGGGCGAAGCTAGCTAGGTAATTAGCCGCCTGTGCCAACTTTCCTGATGTATTGCATCATTATGCATAATAATGGTCGTATTTAACGAATAAAGATGACAAATAATATGATACTAGGCATGCCTGCTGAAGCTATAGGTTCTATAGCTCACTGCATAGATGTCTATAGTATCTACGGCCGCTATGTTAGTACAAAAATGGCATGACTTCTATGGAAACTATGGAGACTACCGTAGTGTACATAAATTACAGAGGCTACATTGTCTATGGATGCTATATAGCCTCTGTAGCAGTTTGCCAACTTTCCTGATGAAGGAATTACCTGACAGCATGCTGAATCAAAGCAGCATTGGTCTTTGGAATAATTTTCAATGATCTTCGAACTTGCTAGTCCCTGGGAAGACTTGGAAAGTTTGTCCAAGTGAGCTTACTATCCTCCTTGGCCAAATATCATAGTACTCGTTATCTTTCAAAGTATCGTATAATGCTTATTTGTATTTAGGTCGAAACCGGCAACTTATGTTCCCAGCTAATTAGTATTAAAGTCGGTCTTTTTTGCTGCAATATTTGAAACTCAAGCCATGCATTTATTATGTAAAAGCTTATGCGTTAGATTCAACTAAGTGTCTGATCCAATTTTCGGTTGCAGCAACCCGGCGTTCCGGACTGGGACCCATGGCGGCCAATTCTCTCTCACTCTCAATCATCGCGATACTATATACTCCAGCAAATTGTCTCTTTGACGCCCAAACGACCAATGGGAACAATGATATGCCCGTGGCACAGTCAATAAGCACTCACAATGACATGACTTGAACCTTGACCAATATTTGCGAAATTTTCAACTCGAATTGATCTCCTCGCAAGTTACCAACCGACCTTTTTATCTCACATTATTTGGATCCAATATATCCTAGGGGAAAATTGGGTGAGAAAGCTATCATACTTGACGAATAAGCACCTGGTCAGCGCAATTGATGCGTCTACTCTAGAATTTCACTAGAACGGGTAGAAAACTCAAGATAACGATTGTTAACTTTTAAAGTCCGTTTCAATTATTATTTACAATTCTCTGTAGCTTATACTTGGATATTTAGATGCCCCACGCGTCGAACCAATGTGACCGGTCTCCAGAACCTCCCATAGACAATGTCGGCCCATCAAAACGGATCTACTCCAGCGATAAATTGGAGCGAAGCGAATCAACTTCTGCTGAAGTTTCGAAATATATTAGAAATGAAAGATTCTATATAAACAACAAGATGGCTGTCTTGATTGTAGAACATCAGGAAAGTTGGCAAACACTACAGAGGCTATATAGCATGCACAGGAGGCTGGTCAAAAATTTCCAGGTCGGAAAATGGCCTGGAAAATTCCAGGATTTGGGTGTATTTTCCAGATACTTTCCAGCCCTGGAAAATGCCTGGAATATAACTTTCTCCCATAAATTTTCTGACATAATCCAGCTTTGAAGGTATTTTCCAAACAAATTCCAGATATTTTCCAAGGTCTGGAAAATGTTTGGAAGATGCACTCAAATCCTGCCATTTTCCTGACCATTTTCCACTCTGGAAAATTTTGACCAGTCTGCAGTGATGAATATCATCCATGGCCTCTGTAATTTATGTACACTATCGTAGTCTCTATAGCTTACCTAATGTACGTGTCATTCCAATCTACACTAGCTTCATCACATGCCCCATAGCTCTACGAAAGGGTCCATAGGACTGTAGCTACAATGTTTCTTGGCTAGAGGAACAATCTATAGCTACATAACTACCGATAGTACCAAATCGCGGAATTATAGCTGTGCTTGATAGATGTTTATAGCTCAGTCCAGTCACACAAATAAATTGATATAATACTAGATTTATTGGTACGGAAGCAAAGTAATAGCTAATCAATGTAGTAAACATAGAACGAAAAGATTAAAAAGTCCTGTACAAACACGAGCATTGTGGAAATCAAAGACGAACATAGTAATTCAATCAAGTTCTGGTGTAATTGACGTGGCAGCAAGGGAAACATAAGGACATCGAGATATAGCATGCAATAGTTCAGGTCTGTGGAGGTGCGGCGCCATTGCTATGAGGCCATTGGTTAGGAGGTATGGTACCTTTGAAAGAACCTTGTGGCGGTGGCAGATAAGACATTCCCAACGATCTGACTCCAGGAAAACCATAGGGAAGGGGGTAATGCGGGTACGCTCCATTTGGCAGTTGAACACTAAAAGTGTTGGCTTGAATGGTGGCAGTGGCAGTAGCTTGGGATTGGACAGCGTTGGCAGAAGCAATCACAGTGCTCGACGAGGCTTGGACCGCAATCTGCTGACTGTGGGCACGGTTCCTATTCTCCAATTCGAGCACGATGTCAGCATCAGAAAGGCCACGTGTCACACCCTTCATCAGTGCCTTTATCTCCTCCATCGCCCTATTGTAAACAAACTGTTGTCAGTAAAATGGTGATATTGTCTACTGAGAGCACGTACGTGGACCTTTTCCCGAATTTCTTCTGTAATTCCTCGAATTTCTTGGGTTCATTGCATTGAAAATTTTGCAGGGCTAGGATGGTCTCGTTGAAAATTGGGGCATAATCACTGGCACAAAATTCGAGACGTCCATCATTTGAAGGCAGATTTTTGAAGCAGAAGCTTCCCTGGTATTCAAATCAAGTTAAGTGGATGATCTATAAACGAATTATTTTTCGAAGAAAGGGATTGAAAAAAGGGGGGCCCTGCCGCATTAAGAGCTTGGCAAAGAGGCATGCCAGTAATTGCAAGTAGATGCATAATATCACTCACGTTCCGATCCAGAGAGTGCCTCATAATACTGCCGTCCTGTTCGAAAAATACTGTCTCATACATAAAGCTTCCATCGAGCAGAAGACCTTCAACCTTCCGCTGCGAGACTTCGCTCAAAGGGTGCTCGAGCTTGTACTCAATGACAGCAAGATCACAGAGCTCTTTGACTCCTGACCCACGGAAGGTATTGCCTATACTATGCAACTAAAGATTGATGTATATTAAATGCGAAATATGACACAAATTGGAGACTTACAGATTTTTCAACCTGACTATTGAACTTGATTTTGTCGACAGGACCAAGCACTTTATGGGCCTTCTTCCAAGCATCTTCTGCAAATCGACTTTTGCAGCCTACACTTTCAGGGAATGGATGGTCAGTAATCAAGCGGATTTTATAATATGGTGAGGCCTTCGCAAGAACTTCTTTGGTTTGAGGGGTAGCATTTTTGAGACTGGGTTTACCAGTTGCAGGAAGACCTGGAGCACGTTCATCAGTTTGTGTGACTATGTTATCGGGTCACGGTCTTTGGAGCTTCGATGGTCTATGTAAGGTAGGGGAAAAGCAAATCCAGCACCCTTACATAAGCAATCTGTCTCAAAACTCGTCAGTGATTCCTCATCCTCCACAAATTTGTTTTTACAGAAATGATCAGAGAGAATGTTAGATAGTATAATTAGCTATAATTCTCCCTGAATACATTTTGAAAATAAAATGTTTTGAAGCACCAGAAAAGGAAAAAAACTTTTTTCCCCCTCTGTTGCCCAAGGTGCTTTTTGAGCCATTTGCAGCAATTTCGCTATTTCGAACTTCGAGATTTGGCGGTCACGTGATTGATTAGTCAGCATAAGCGCCCACGGTAAAGCCTTATTCACACAGTCAGAAACCTCACAAAAACTGGTGTGTAGACCCTGTTTCTAGCCAGTTTTTTATTACAGTGATTAAACTACAGTATCTAGGGAGTCAAGACATGCCAAAGAAATCAAAAGCCCAGCTCCAGAGAGAAGAGAGTCTCAGGAAGGCCCGGAGTACTCTGCAAGCATCAGAAAGCATCCCAATGCCTGATGAGATTCCTGTAAATATCATTGAAGACCAGGATGATATTTCTGGAAGTGGAGAAGTTGGTTTGGCAGAAGAGGATGTGCCAGAATTCATGTTTGAATTTGTGGTGGAGTCTGATGATGATGAGGAGATTGGAACTGATAAGGCAATGTATGGAGAGATAACAGGTGAGGGGGAGCTGGAAGAGTTTATTAGGACACTGCAGGATGCACAGAATGCAGCTCAAGAGGAGGAGAGACAAAATAATGCCAGCAGGAAGCGACCAAGGTTTTATACAGGAAACTTTATGAGATCACAACAACGACATGCTCTGAATCATAGACAGCTTGAATCAGAGGGTAAAACAAGCTTTATTACTCAATTCTTTCAAAGTTCAAAGCTGCAATCTATGCAAGACACAACAATGTTGGATAGGCCAGAATTTGAGGTTGGTACTGGTTAAATCACATTTTATTTTGTATTGATTCTTTCCTTTTTCAAGGTTATAGAAAGGCCTGCAATTCAACAGCAGGTTAATGAAGAAAATATATTGCAGGACTTTGATGAGGATGGAACTCAGGGGGAAGCCACAACTGATCACTCAGGTCACTCAGTGGAACCCTCCACCCCCAATGAAAAACTCCATGAACTGCTCCAAACAGTTGGGGATTACAGTCTTGAAACTACAACAGATGCAACCCTTGCATTGTTGACCTTTCAGGACTTTCCAGCTCTGCAACAAGCCAAGACCAAATTATCTGTCAAGTCAAAAGATATGAAAATTGATGTCTTTTTTCGTGCTCGTATCAATGCCATGATAGGAACCTTAAATCTCTATCTGGACTCAACATTATCATATGGCTGGAGAGAGGCTTCAATGCTTGCTGCAAAAGCCTCTGGTCATGGAGTCTATCGTGCTCGGTGCATTCGACAATGGATCCATCAGTTTTTGACATCAGGAAAATTACCATTGCATCGATATGGACATTCTCACTCTGTCCTTGAAGATGAAGATTTGTCACAAGCAATTCAGCTTCATCTACAGGAAAGGGCAAAAGATGGTTACATCAGGGCAGAAGATATTGTTGATTTTCTTTCATCCCCAGAGATGCAAGAGCAGTTCTCTCATAAGAAGATCAATATTACTATCCGCACAGCTCGAAACTGGCTTCACACACTTGAATGGCGATATGGAAAGAAGCCTAATGGCATGTATATTGATGGACATGAGAGGGAGGATGTTGTTGCATATTGGGCTGAATTTCTTCAACGAATGAAAGAATACATGAAACGCATGGTTGTCTATGACAATGATGGAAATGCCATCAATCCACAGGGTTTCCCAGTTGAAGGAGGACGGTTTCGTATTATTTTAGTGACTCATGATGAATCAACATTCTATGCTTATGATAGAAGGAAGACTGTTTGGTTTCATCCAGGTGGCAAGCCTACTCCACAACCAAAAGGGGAAGGTCAGTCATTAATGATTTCTGATTTCCTCACCTCAGAATGGGGATGCTTGGTTTAAAGGAATGGAGCAGATAATTCGTGAACGGGGATTATGGCCAGAGAAGGGACTTAATGCTCAATGTGAAGGCTTCAAATGTGAACTGGGAAGAACTGATTGCTGCTGCAGAAGGCTCCTATTTACCCAGCCAGACTTTGTTTATCAAAAGTCAGAGCTTGAAGAGCTGATCACATCTCGAAACCATATTTGTGATTTCTATCCCAAATTTCACTGTGAACTAAACTTCATTGAGCAGTATTGGGGAGCAGCAAAACTGCATTATCGAGCATCACCACCAACTAAAAATATGGAGGAGATGCAGACCAATGTTATTGCAGCATTGGATAGTGTTCCATTGATTCAAATCCAAAGGTATATTTCTTAATAGTTTCTAAAACATTCAGAAAAACTTTATAATAATTTAGATATGCAAATCGATCAGCAAAATTCATGGATGCATACATTAAAGGTCTCACTGGAACTCAGGCTGCATGGGCTGCTCGGAAATATGGTGGCCATCGTGTTTTGCCTGAAAATATTTTCAAGGAATTGGAGGAAGCTCAGACTAAAGCTTTCTAATTTTTTTTGAATTTTTTTTTTGTAATTTTTGGGTAGTTATTACATGAGATATAACTGGATTTTATTTTTTTTCACCCGAGGTCAGATTTGGCGCTAAGCGCTCGCTTAAGCGCCCGATTACGTAAGGGTGCTGGATTTGCTTTTCCCCTACCTTAGAGGCAGCTGAAGGAATCAATTGGAGAGTGGGATCGATTTGGGGAGCTGAAACATCAATATGTGGCTGTTGGCTAGCTGGGGATTCAATCAAGGGGACAAGGCTCGTAGAGGTAAGCGGGCTATTCGGAGCTTCTGGCAGTGTGATAGACAAAGGGATTACCCCTGTTGAGCTGTGCTGATTCTTGAGCCGCTCAAATTGGATTAAAAGATCATTGCCATCAGTCCCAGTTTTGTGTCGTTTGGGAGGATTAAGTGTTGGCTCGAGAAGCTCAATCTCTTGTGATTTACGCTATTAAACCAGCAGTTTGAGTATAAAGCATGAAAATATATAACAAGCTTACCTTTTCGTTAGCCTGTGTATCTGAGCCAGCAGTTAAAGTGTGAGAACCGGAAAGAATCGGATTTTGAGGGTATGGAAATGGAATGGGCCAAGCCTCAACTTCTCCATAGGCATCTGACAGTTGTGAATGGCTGGCAGGATTGGCAACTGAACCATTGGATTCATTGACAGGCGATGACGTGGCTTCTGGTGTAAATGAAGCACCACCGACCCCTGGCAGGGGCTCAAATGGGGATTCAGACTGTATTGTTAGTATTGCCTAAATCAGTCTGTATTCAGGTTATCAATAGTGGACATACCACAACTGGCTCAGGATTGTCGACCGGTTGCTGTTCAGCAGATTGCTCAGTGCTCGGTATGTTCGCGATCTTGGCAGCCTGCTTTTTAGGTCGGGTGCATCCCTGCCGAGCGGATGGATTGAGTGAGGCATCAGCTGTGGCGGTAGGTTGTGCAGCTGTTTTAGTCCTTGAACGGGTGGAGGGCATGAGAAGTGGAAGGATGTTAAGGCAGGAAAAGGAAGCTGCTGACGCGATTTCACAACCAGCTGAGTTTGAACACACAGTGTGTCCGAACCATAGCTCTGTAGAAGTCACATAGCATCTGGGTCATGATGAAAATAGTGGGAGTGGTGGGCCTTGGCCGTGCGAGTGGGCAAGGCCGTGGGAAACATATGACTTAGGATGGCGAAGCCCCTTGCCAAAATCTGGTTGAAGCTTTACCTGGCTTGCCCAGGTAAAGATTCAACTAATTTTGGCTGTTAGGAGTTAGAAGGGGGAGTGAGCCTTGGTCATGCAAGTGGGCGAGACTGTGGGAAATGTGACTTAGGATGGCGAAGCCCCTTGCCAAAATCTGGTCGAAGCTTTACCTAGCTTGCCCAGGTAAAGATAGATATACTCAGCTAATAATTTTGGCTGTTAGGAGTTAGAGTTAGGATGTTAGGGCTAAGGCTAGGGCTAAGGCTAGGGCTAGGGCTAGGGTTAGAATTGTAATATTCTCATGTTAAAAGAAAGTTAGAAGTATTGAAAAGACACAAAAAAATTGACCTTGTAAAGGTTTGAACTACAAACTAATGACAATTTTGAAAATTCTGATAATAACATAACTACTAAGCCAGGGAGCTTCTGTTGGCCACTCATTCTGATGTGATCATATTCCGGCACAATAATAAATCTCGTTATATTTGCATGCCAAGCATGTTCCCACAGGCATGGGCACTCCCACTATTCTTATATATACCCCATAGCATCCTAATCCATTCACACGACAGTCTTGCATCCCCCCGCCCCCCACTGCATTCGACCTCTGCACATTAATCAGGCATAACTACAGTAAGGATAAAATGGCTGTAAAATAAATGTTTATTCTCTGATGAATTGGATTGCAGTTTGATACATTAAAGAGATGCCATGAGCACCAACTGAGGCAACCAGAAAAGTGCAACATCAATGTCCTTTCTGTCTTCTTTTCTTTCGTCAATTGAGTGGACATTATGGAAAAAATACTGAATGCAATACAAAGGCAAAGAAATATCAAGCATCATTGGTAAATGATTCATTGGATACAGATGATGCAGAGGTTGAAGAATCAAGGCTGGGTATGCAAATGCCTAATAATGAGGAACACCTTCCAGATGATATCTTCCCAAGAAGTCCAAGTTCTCGGGCATCTAAAAGGGCATGTTTCACTAGTCCTCAGCATCCCAACCCTAGTCACCCTTTATTCCCACCTGGAATTCATATAATTGGCAATCCTATCCCTGAAGTGCCAGATGTTTTCATGGATGTTGAATCAAACCCTTTACCTCAGAGTCAAACAGGTTCTTTGGGGCAGACTTCTCCATTGTTACCAAGTTCTGAAGAGCATTCAGAGGACTCAGTTATAGAACAAGAGCCTTTTGATTCAGAAAAGACTTTTAAACTGTATCCTGTACAGGAGTTTCCTTTGGCTGGACAGGTTTCAGAACAAGACCAGGAAACTATCTTTCATACAATGAAGGCTAAAATTCCTGCCACCTTTCCATACTATCCATATTTTAGTGAAGAAGAATGGAGTCTTGCTGAATTCCTGGCAACCAGTAGACTTTCAAAAGGAAGCATTGATACCTTTCTTAAAACTACCTGGGTAAGTACTTCACATTGTGGCATCACTTTTCCATACAACCTGTGCTGATATATATATATATATATATGTTTCAAATGCAGAACTGTGGACCTCCATCAACATTCAAGAATTCAGCAGAGTTTTTCCACAGGATTGATAAATATCTCCCTGATGGTCCAGCATGGCATTGCAAGGAAGTCTCACTTCCTGAAGCTCCAAATGAACCTCAAATATTGTTCTATCAGAATCCAGTTGAATGTCTCCAATTCCTGTCACAAAGTCCTGCCTTTGATGGTCATCAGGCATATGCTCCAGTGAAATATTTCTCTGATGAAGAACTTACAAACTGTGTATACGATGAAATCAACACAGGAGATGCATGGCATTACTATCAAAGGGTCATTGGACCAACAGAGACTGTGAACCCTGCAATATTTGCATCAGATGCAACACATGTTACCAATTTCTCTGGAGATGGGAAGGTCCATCCAGTTTACATATCCAGTGCACAAATTGATGCAGATTTTCGTAATCAGCCAAATCACCAGGCATTTCTCCTTGTATGCTATCTCCCAGTCTGCAAATTCAGGAAGACACAATTTCCAAATACCACTCAAGCCAAGACCTTTCCTGGCAGGCTTCAAGCTAGGCTGACACATCAATGCCTAAAAATTGTTATGTCACCACTCAAAAGAGCTGGAGAGGTAGCAGTTCCAATAGTCAACTTCAAGGGAGAAAAATGTATGAATCGGGTATTTTTGGCAGCTTGGATATCAGACAAAGAGGAGCAGAACCTCAGTGCAGCATTAGGAGGAAATTCATGTACAGGATGCGATGCAGAAACAGAAAATCTTGGTGATGATAAGCCATGTCCTGTAAGTCCTCAAAATAAACTAGTCATATTTTAAGTATTAAGAAGTATCTGAATACAGCTCAGGTCTGGTAAAAACATCCTACAAAAGATCAAGGAGGTCAAGTCAAAATTTCTCCCTTCAAAAGACATATGGACATTTCTCAAGGAATGCTCAAAGGCTCACTTGGCTGGGATTGATGCACCATTTTGGGAAGATCTTCCATTTACTAACATATGTAAGGTTATCTGTCAGGATACTTTACATGGTCTTCACAAGGCATTCAAAGATCACAACTGGTTGGATTTGATGAAGGGAACCCAGAGAAGCAAGCTATCCTAGCCCATTTAAAAACATCAAATGATCCCACTCCTCATTTCCAGACAGTTTTTGTTGATCTGTTAGTTGAGGATACTAATCCACAAGATGGTATCAAAGGTATGTTACTCTCAATTTTAAGATGTCATGGAATGCTGTATTTTACTTACTGGTAATATTTTGTAGGATTGCGAGTTGCACAACTGAAGCTTATATTCTCTGCTCATTCATTAACTAAATGGAAAACAAATAATCAGCCTACCAGTGAGGTTGGGGCAAAGGCAAAAATACTTGCTTATGTTGAGTGGTTTTCTAATCCGACAATGGAACCAGATCGTACAATGCAAATGTATCATGTTTCATGACTTTGCTCACAAGATGGCAGCCCAAGGGGAAGTGTCATTGAGCTGACATCAATTGTCCAACCATGTTATTTACTTCCACACTTCAAGGCTCATACTGCACAGGAGTTAGATATACAAGAAGCAGATGGATCCAAAACATCTATCAATGATGACAATTGTCTTGACCTACTGAATGATTTCTGGATTAATTCCTTCCAAGATCAGATAACATATCAGACTGTATTTTAAGTACAATAATTGCAAGTGTATTCCATTAAGAAACAATATACTCTGATATAGCTTGGCAAAAACTGTGCCCAATAAGCTCTTATGCAAGGAAGGCAGCTATTAAGCACTATGCTCAAGTGTCACATTCTAGTAACTTCACTTAACCTCACCAAAGCTTTGGAAAAGGCTATATTACTTTGGAGTGCTTTATCACACTTCACATGCCCTCATTCAGCTTCACTCAGCTTTGCCTTACCTTCACAGCCTGTTACTCCATCTCTCTCTTCACAGATATATCATATTTGACACTGGCAGACCTCTGTTAGGCATATGCACTGTATGGGTATGTGACTAGCTGTCACAAGATGTACATATAGGCAGCAGCTGTGGTGCACAGACAGAACTATGCTCTCCTCATCAAGACCTATGTGATTCCTTACAAAGAAATTGGTCAAAAGTCTCACCTCACATTCCTTTATTCCCTTCCCTCCTTTTGCTTTCTCATTTGATCCCTTTTCACCTCTTTCCTGCCTCCAGGCTATACTTATGACTCAGTTAGGTTTCAATGTTCATATTCACACTTGCTTATTGGTCCTCACTGTCTTAAACTGTTCATGTTGAGCAGATTCCTTTTCATTCTCTCTCATTCCATTGTAAGATCAGTAGTCAGTGGCAGTGACGATGGCAAGATCAAGGTAAAGGAAACCAATGGAATTCAAAGGGATTTACAGCAGTTTCGGGTACTGATGGCGGAGTTAAAATTTTGCGCAAATCGGTCAAACATCCAACCACTTTCAAAGATGAACCAAACCGAACTGAACCGGCTGGTTCAGTTCAGGGTTCACTAACCTCTTGAACCAAATTTTCAACTTGGTGTAAAAGGCTGTTTTATGCAGTAAAAGATGGAAAAAGTTTTTCCTAAACCAGTTCAAACTGAGAACTGAACTGAACTGAACTGAACTGAACCGCCTGAACCGATTATTTTTGTGAGCTGAACCGAACTGTGGCAACACTATTTAGAAGAAACCGACTGACCTGGAGTATCAGTAATTTCCTGAAACCTTTGACTTGAAGAAATAACAATGAGCTTTAGCAACCTCCTGAAGGCTGTGATTCATTCTGCCACCAAATGAATCAGATTTCTCATGTGCATTGAATGTGGAACTACTAGTGGTAGTTAGTAATGTCAAATTGCATCTGAGTCTGCCGCTGTAAGAGATCTGAAACATATTGTGCAATAGTCAGGCTATAGAGGGTGTTTCAAGTATTGTCTAATACACGTCTGACCCCCAAGAGAAAACCAAAATTTTGGCTATCCAGAAGTTGAGACTAAATATAGATTTTAGAGAATGCTTTTATGGTAAATGAAAGTCAGATTTTAGCCTGGTCAGAAGTCTTTGCTAAAATTTGAAAGGTGTGTGATCACAATTTATACTGAAAGATGTAATAACTGGTGTCCACTTTTCAGAATTTCATCTAATAAGATTTAGGAAATTTGTACCAACAGAAATGTCAGAGGAAAGCTAGATTTTATAAGTGTCAAAATGAAGTGTCAAAATGATAAACAAATTTATAAATTATAAATCCTATCCAGAATTCATATCTTTTCATTTTGACTTAGAGAAAACCCAAAATTTGGCTATCCAGAAGTTGAGACTAAATATGGATTTTAGAGAATGCTTTTATGGTATACAAAGGTCAGATTTTAGCTTGGTCAAAAAGTCTTTGTTAAAATCCAATTATAAATTTGTTTATCATTTTGACACTTATAAAATCTAGCTTTCCTCTGACATTTATGTCAGCATGAAATTCCTAAATATCATTAGATGAAATTCTGAAATGTGGACACTAGTTATTATGTCTTTCAGTGTAAATTCATCTCACCTGCCTTTCAGATTTTAGCAAAGACTTCTGACCAAGCTAAAATCTGACTTTCATTTACTAGAAAAGCATTCTCTAAAATCCCTATTTAGTCTCAACTTCTGGATAGCCAAAATTTGGGTTTTTTCTAAGTCAAAATGAAAAGATATGAATTCTGGATAGGATTTAATTCTTGTATAATTTATAAATTTGTTTATCATTTCAACACTTATAAAATCTAACTTTTCTCCAGCATTTCTGTTAGCATGAAATTCCTAAATCTCATTAAATTTTCTCTCAGGCTAAAACAGCAATTTCACTAAAGCATTTTGCATGATTGAAAAGAATGGGTGTCTCTTGTGAGTGTAATGGAAGGTTACACTTTCCTAGAAATCAGGGTTTTCAGGTTACTTGGTCAAGGATTGCTAATACAATTCTCTCACTTTCAGCAATATCATGGTAACTACTGGAATCTTAAAGGGATTTCGATTGACTCATAGTAGTTTAGAATCAGATATATAAAGGCTTGTATTAAAGACTCAAACAGTAGAATAATCTAATCTAAGGGATTTTACAATGGTCTGCACTACAATTCATCACCACTAAGCTTATTTTCTCACACTCGAGGATTAGCCTGACTAGATATTAATTATCCAGTCAAGTGAACCTTACACTAAGTCACTAGCCTGAGGTCATGACTTATCTCTTCCAGAGGGACCTGATCTCATGAGGATATGCATAGAACATGTATCAATGAGACTAGCTAAAAATACACATGAAAAGGTTCTATAAATGATATGATGTCCCAAAGGCTTTGGAGTGACTGAGCTTCTAAAGAATTCCTTGCAGCTGCCTGCACCTTCAATTCCCTATTTGAAAATTCAGTGCCATGATACCACAAACTTCAACTTAGAAAGCCTCCTAATCCTCACAAAGAGAAATTATATTTTCCATCATCAAAGTAGTGTAGGTCCACTGCAAAGTCATCATACCCAATGAAATCCTGGAATGTCCTTTGGCCTATGAACCGATTTTCTCTTGTATTGATCCAGGTTGGATATTAGGACTGGAAGGATCTGACTGTCCAGATTCACTCTGGTTGAGATTAAACCGTTCTCCAATGGTTGCTGTTACAGCTGAGGGATTGTCATAGGATTTACAGGAGTGGTAAGCAGCTTCATGAAGATTGAGGAATAGGCTGAGTTGTTTATATCAGATGAGGTCTCTACAGTCCTTCTTTTGCCTCGGTGCTCAAAATAGCTCCGATCTTCTGTTGCAACCTCACTTGATGAGAAACGATGTCAACTACATTGGTATGGTATATTCTCTGATCCAAACATACAAGAGCTTGTTCAATCACAAGATACCTGTCTCACAACCATCACTATTTGCACTGCTCACTCTCTGTATTGTCTTCAACTCAGTCTCCTGATTTTGCCCTATTCAGGCACTGCGTTGAAGGAAAGAACACCATAGGACTGAACTATCATCCCAGGGCATCACAGCATGCTTGCATTGAGACAGATAGTTAGGGATCCGAATGAAGTACAGTATGTATTGTGTACTTTGGGATGACTCACATGACCTTAGGAGTGTGTCAACCCATGCTTTTTGCTCTTTAGTCTTGAAAACAATATTATAAATTGGATCAAGGATTTGTAATATGATCTGATGGACCTGTTAGATATAATGACAGATGTGATGAGTATGAGTACAGGCATCACACTCAAACAAGCACTTGAACACATGATATTCTCTACCCTGGCTCACTGTCTGCCCACATCTGCAGATCCGGCTCAACGGATTTATGTGTTCTATTAAGCAAATAATACATGTTACTTTTGCCTGAGGTTATAGAGGATGAGCCGGCCTGATGACATCATATTTCTTTATTGATCACAAATCTTATAAATATTCAAAGCTTTGATAGCCTATGATACCCTTCTAACATTAGAAGATGAAGTCACTCTCATATTGAGGAAAAAGTTTGGTCTGGGTTCAATCCTATACATTCTAGCACGATACTGCATTGTGTCAGAAATAAGCATTCAATGGTAGTTGGATATTCTAAATTATGAAGGAAGCAGGGAGTGCAGGAGCGAAATCGGAGACACGGCCACGCTGGATTCTTCCCAAATTATGAAGGAATTCTCTCCATAAAGGTATGTCATTTTCAATTTAAGTCTTTAATTTCATAGAGCATAAAATAATCTCCTTTTAGTAGGTGAATGTACTCATTGAATAGTGAGAATGTCAAATCAATGAATATTTGGAATCAGGATGTTAAAAATCCTATTTGTGTTAGCTACTATTCTCCAAACTGGAGCTGTAACTGCCATCCAAGGTATGTTGCAATGGTTGGCATTTGTTTTCAAAGTCTAATATACCACATTCAGCTTTGCTAATAGCAAGAGCATATGCTGTTTCAGGAGGGAACTCATTTATAGCAGCTGGCTTAGGTCTGCTCATTGTCTCATGAAATGGCCTTACTATTGTATGTTTTCTTGTTTGCAAGTGCCAGACCTGCACTAACATTGAATCTCTAGAGCAGGGCTGTGCTAGTTTTAGCTAATCCTCTTAATCCTTCAAGTGTATATTTAACTCTGTAGGTTCTGCAATTGGGTAATTTATGAGCAGATTTCTGCCAGTATCCGATATCTCAGTGAAAAACTCAAGAAATAACTTTATGGTAAATAATTTTGATATTTCAACCACTTTTAGAGTAAACCGGTGATTATGTCAAAGAACCAGGTTCGCATCCACATAAACCACAGCCCAACTTCCGACCGCCACTAACATTGTTCCCTTATCATTATGGGCATATGTCATTCACAACCTCAGGCTCAGGAGTCGCAAAGCTTCCCTCTATACGTAGCGCATTATGGTGCTAAAGGATTACCAGGCGCCTGGCATTAGGTCCTTCCTGTTGATGACAGTATGATTGGCATAATGCCACGGGCATATTCCGGTGATGACACGTTAACAGTTAACGCTTACCCAAACCTGTGATCGTTTTATCTTCCGTCCTAGAATTTACATTTTCAGCTATAATTGAAGAACAAATTAACTCACTGACCGCTTCTTGAATCTGTCGGATTAGCCTAGGTGCTACGGTCAGCTTCGGGTGCTCGAAAGCTGTAACGCCATAGTCTTTTTACCCTTGGGAGAATGGAGTCGAAAAGAAAGCCTTTGAGATAGAAAGGAAGACTGTTAATTAAGTTCGAATACACATGAGTTCATGCAAAGACTTACTTTCCATTATGAATCTCCTGCAATTTTTGATCAAATAAATGACATAAAATAGTCACAAATGTGCTACATTTGTGGTCAAATTCGTGACCAGTGCGCAAGAGTCACTGAGTCCATTCATTCTTTGCTTGAAGAATTGAATATCAGGAGCACTGTAAAGAAGCGAGGAAGAAGATACTTACTTAACTTCATGGGTAGAGGGTTATACCGTACTAAAATTAGTACCACAAAGAAGAACGTACCCTCTGGAGCCCGGCCAAAAGGGTAGACGATTAAGAAGAATTATATTGTTCAAGTATGCTACAAAATACATCTCAAAATGTCCAAGGATCCATGAAACTTCGACGACGGGAGGATTCGATAGGAGAATATATGGTATGACTCTCCAGACAAAAATTGTGACAGGTATTATTATACGAGCTAATAAATGGCGTGCTACTTGAGTACGTCTTCTTGCATCACGAGGCTAGTGGGTTATGGCAATGTCGGGTCTAGGTAGAATTTGTGTTTCGGCGCATTCTGATACGACGGTGAGTACTAGACGAATATGAGAGGAATACGTAGAAAATCATACCTCGTTGGGAAAAAGGGCTTATACTATGGATAGTCCTCTGGTGGACTATGGATGGAGGCGTTGTGTCGTCCGTCTTGTGTCTTGTCTAAAAAAATCCACGATTGAAGTCGAAAAGGAAAGAAAAAAAAAAGCTTGAGAGGCGGGGGTTTTTCAATTGGTCTTGGATTCCGGCTCCGAATGATCATCTTCATAATCAGTAGTCTTTTTAATATTATGATTAACTTGTTTTCGCTTTTGCTGAGCTTTCTCGCTGCGGGGGAATTAAAATTATTAGGTGAAGGTAACTTGGGGTTTAGTAAATAGCGTACCAGGCACCGTTTGTTCTATGTCGGTTTAGAGAGCCCACACGGTCACTGAGAAAGACGGTTCCGCATTTTTCGCATCTTATCTTGATGGTATCCTTCAAGGCGTCCATTTGAGCTTGAGAATTCACCCATTGTGCTTCATTGAAAGTGAAAGTGCCTTTTCTAATTTGTTCGATTTCCGCTATTTGAAACAAGTGATTAAAAGTCTAACTCAATATTCGGAAAAAGGGCTTACCTGAGGCGTGCTTCTCATCAGAATGCCGGGCTAAATCCGACCAGGTGGTGTATCCCTGAGGATAATAATCGCATTCTTGCATTGTTCTTTTATCGACGATAAATGTGCAATAGAATCGATGATTTTGCTCGCAACCAAAGTCCCGATATGCGCGGCTCTCAGCAATATGCCTATGAATCATAACCCGGTCGTCAGGACTGTTTGAGCTGAATTCCTCCTGTTCTTCTTCTTTCTCCTTTTCAATTTCCTTCTCCTTAATTTTCGAGTTATCAAGCATCAGTATTTTCTCCTTCTCCCTCATCGCCTTTTCCCTATCCATCTGCAACTCAAGTTCTTTAGGCGGCCGTTGCATAGAGTGTGGATGCTTTGAATCAAGATCACATCCCCGAAATCTCTGCCTTAATCGCTTCTGGACCCATGCATCTGCGATATCCGACGGCCAGGCACTCGCGGATTGGGAGGGGAAAGGCCGGGGAGCGGGCTGGGGCGCCGCGCTTGCCGACTTGCTCATTCTGGCGCGCCGCATCACCGATTCAAAGGCTGTAGTATCGAAAGATTCCTGTACACTAGCAATGACTACAAGGGCATCGAGGGCAGTAGTCATCCTAGCGGCAGAACGGCCTTTTATTAGTGCCAGCCACCGGCGCATCATAATTCACTTACCTTTGCAAGGGGGGTACCTCTCTCGACTGCTCACGCATCCTAACTGCATAATCCTTCAATGTATCGTCGGTCTGCATTACATCTACCTCAGCAGAAGCACTGCGTGTCTTGCTCGATGCGGCGGATACTACATCCGCATCCGGCTCCTGTTCAGGTGTAGGATCTCGTCTGTGCAGTCCATAAGTGCAACCGCACTCTGAAAACCTCATATACGGCTTACTTGGGTTCGGAAGTTGACCCTCTTCTCCTCTTCGCTGGTCTCTCAGCCACGGACGAACTCGGTGGCGTTGGTGACCTTTCGCGTCTCGTGGATGTAATACTGGCATTGTATACAAAAGGACAAAAAGGAAGGCGAAAGCAAGAAGTTATAAGGGTATCTCCGCTGTTGGGCAACGCGTTGGCAGGTTGGATAGTGGAAGAGGTCACCACACCGGGAAAAATAAAGGCACCGCCACAGGCGCCGCCCACACTTTCGCACAGTTCGATCTTAGTGCCATGGCGGCCCAAGAATTTTTACTTCCAATGACTATAGCCTTATTACAATTCTTATCGGGCAGCTGGTGCATTCAGGACAACATTCGGGGCATTTTAGAGACATTTTTTTGGGTGTTTACGGAAGTGTCTAAATGGATCATCCGCTTTTTTAAGCGTGACATCTGTGACATGGACCATTGTGGTACCAGGGGTCGCAGAATCTAAAGCCCGAGCAAGCAGCTTGGTCAGCAGCGGCCACAGCCACCCATCTACCGCCTCTCCCACCGCCGCTGCAATGAGGCAGCAGCAGCTTCTACTTCTGCAACTCCAGTTAATCCCGCTTATGGTATTAACAGAAATTAATCGAAACATTATTTTTATCCATCACCTCAGACACAATGTCCCTGCCCCCAACGCAGCACACCTACCAGCACATTGAAGTCTCAGTGGGCACATATAAGTAAGGAAGTATCATATGAAACTGTAGAGTGGGAGGGAATCACATCAGTCTAAGAGCTTTTTTTTTTTTGACAGGCAAATTCATTAATATTTGCGCATGCTTCCTCTTCCAGAAGCCTCACCCCAAACACATCATCAGCCTCCTGCCTGTGCTCAATGGCCTGCCAGGAAACTAAGAAACACCATTGGCCCATGCAGTATTGATCAATGACAGTGTCTTTAAAGGTATAAAATTTGCCTACTTGGATTATGAGCTAAGAAAAAGATATCCAAACTTGAAGAGCTTCAACATCAAAAGTTGAAGTCAACAATATTAAAAATGATGGGAAGTTTTGATTGACATGGAAGCTGTCCTAGATTGATGAAAATTCCTGATGTATTTGAAATTGTTGGTCCTCAACTCTGACTCCTTGGATCTCTCCCCTCCCTCTCAGCACACCATTCCCCTCCTCTGCACAGACTGCACTGACACTGCAATGAGGCAGCAGCTGCTTCTGCTTCTGCAGCTCCATGCGATACAATTAATAGAGGATGCATATTAATATAGAAACTATATTTTTTACATAAGATAATTACCTCTCCTAATCACCCTCAACAGCAGCATTGAACAGCTGCAGTTGCTCAGTCAATGCTCGGACTTCTATAACGTGTGTGGTTTTACAATGTTCTGTCAAAATCCCGCACTATTATATGATATCGCTAAATTTGTGCACCCTCCAGTAAAGTATCTCCAAAACATCGCTTTCATAATTTTGTGCAGGTGATCATAAGGCAAAAGGTGAGCTATTTAATTTATAATCTTTCCTGCCCTTTAATGAAGTCATATTGCACTTATGTTATTTCCTAGGAACATTGAATTATTTGGGATCCCCCTGCTCACATAATGCTAATCGGTGGGACTAAAAGCTTGAACAGCTTGGGCATCACTACTAGTCACTATACCATTATATAGTATAATTAGCATACTAGTATCCATAAACACAATACACATACCGGTAATCGCCCATTGATCATACCCCAAGTTCGCAATGTCTACACCATAACCCGACACCACCCTACTTGCCACAAAACCTCCCTGGAGTCACACCAAAGTGAATATGAAGGTATTACAGGTTACTCGCCTATCTCACACTATTTAATAGTGTGCTTGCGACACTTCGTGGATGTGTTGCTGTCGTGGATGGATGACGGGTCTCGATTGCGAGGAATGCCGACATCTGTGAGAATAGCCACACAGAGAGAGGAAAATCGTTGAAAACTAACTGCTTAGCTGAAGCTGATAAATAAATTTAGACAGGTTCCTTGAGGTGATATCCTACATGCACCGAAGATTGTTAAAGATGCTGTGGGACAGGGAAACCACTATAGACCGTACAAGTAATATAGGCTGTAGAATGTGACTGGGAATGCTGATGGTTAATACAAAGCTAACCATGGGAGAATCCAGAACAAAAATGCGTGCTGGTTTCGAAACGATGGTTTAACCGTCATCCATGCCTCCTTCCAGAACCGTAAATATCGATGGATTCCTTGTCATTTCAACATTGATGTGGTTAACATCAGCAAAGTGTGCAAAGTCTATATAGCACTAGGTAACCTCCCTACTCCGCCTACAGGAGACGCCCGTGGTAGGCGTAGGCTATTGTGGACTCGTTAATTACGGTATATAGCACTATCTAGCCCTAAATGTCTCTGTCTACCGCTCCTACCGCTCCCTACCACCGGCATTAAGAGGCGCACGTTCCAGGTCTCAAGATGAACCTTCCGTCTCATTCCCAATCTGCATCTTTAACTTCTCTTTATCTACCTGTATCATTGTTCCATCCTGGAAAGACTCAAGGAGTAGCAAAACTGTGAACAAATGACTTCATCATATTTTTCCATATTTCAACGAAGCACTCCCGTCGTCCTTCAGTAACCGTACCAATGGATACCTGTCCTTCAGTTTGACCAATGGCTTCTATGGCTCTTTGTTAACAGCTTGGACAGGAATTGTAGTAGCCTGGCAGCCTGTCTGAAGGATGTTGAGGAATGGGCTGTTGCATTGCATTACAATGCTCTAAGTAATTTTTAATATCTTCATTTTTGGAGTACTCTATGATTCGAAATTTGAACCCGCTTTCCCAGATAAGTACATTTTTATAATGCCACATTGGGTTCAATTGCAGAGGTTTTTAAAGAGGGAATAATTCTTCTGTGATATAGTTCTCTTAAGCATCAGCCATCTTATTGAAAAGAGATTCAGTTCATGGCTCTCAGATTTTTCTGTCCAGGTTGGTTCAAGAATTTAAAAGGAACAATGAATCTGCTGGTAGACCTATGTGTCCCATATGTTCTTCAATATCCCGTAATAACCCGGACAGTGAGTATTGACTGAAGACGTGACCACAATTATAATTTAATTTCTTTGTTACTCCCCAATGATGTATCTTGCTATTGCCTACCCATTCTCGCTATACCCAATTCTCCTTGGTACTATTAAAAGGGACTCATCAGGAAAGTTGACACAGTATTCGTTTAGTGCCTGTGCTAGGAGTGATAGGCAGTGGTATGTAGGGCTATGTAATCTCTATACCAACTCCTAGCTTCAATTAGCGAATCCGCCATTGCCTATTCCTACCTAGTGCTACCTAGCACTATGCGAAGTTTAGCGCATGTTGTACGTTATACTGATGCTGAGTTCCTTCCTTTCATGCTGGATCAATGATGACGGTTGACAACATGTGTAGGTGATGTAATATCGACCGAAAAATTACATAGGTGATAAGCAAAGCGACAGAGGAATTCCTTAATTAACTTGCACAAAAGCTCGTCCAAATGACTTCGATGGATTTATGACAATGACTAGGTGACTCCCAAGTAATCATACCTGGGGGTAGATTGTCTGTGCCGTTTGATTCTCCGGAGAAATTCGTCTTACGAGCTAGACAACCATTTAATTCCCCACGATTCCAGTGAAGCTGTCATTTTCCCTGCTTTTCGTTAGGTTCCTCGTCAGGCCAAAGAATCCAGGCACCCATAGGACACCATCAACTCATACCTATTACCCACCACTGAGAAAATACATTGTTACTCTCACAAAGTTGCACTGGTGTTGATCCCAGATCTGAGGAACCTGATGATAAGACGGGACTTTCCATCACAGAAAAACTTTGAGTTTGAGCCTCAAAGAATTATTTGAACTGGCCAATAATCTTATCTTCTGTGCTGCTTTGCTAAAAGGATTTATTGACCAGGTGTATTAAATGAGGTTGTTTTTTTCGCTAACGTCGCTTGAAAATCCACTCCAAAAAAACTCCATAGAAATCTAAGTGGCGCGTTTAAGCACTGCTTCATAGGTTAATTATCCATTTTATCATTATTTTACTCACAATTACTATTTCACCATACAAAGTTCCTCACTCTTGGCACTATCTCTCTGGAATCGTGGAGTTTTGAAAGGACTGATTAGAATGGGATAGGATATGAGCTCTCATTATCAAGGATCAATTGGAAGAACCAGCTTTCAGAAAAGTTCAAGCTTCAACATCAGGAAAGTTGACACGGGCAGCTAAATGTCCTACTAGCTCGTCGACGTGCTAGATAGCGCTACCTATGCTAGGACTGCTAGGGCTCGCTAAGGATCGGTAAGCTCGCCTCTCTCCCTTCCTTCATTTTCTATTTTTACGCAGATCGTGAAGTGCAGTTTCAACAAGTCACGTGCATCACGAAAGTTGACACGGGCTAGGTAGTACTAGGTAGCCTATATAGCCATCTAGCTGCTTTAGCGAAGGTACACTTCTGTAGTGGCCATAGTAAGCTTAGCGACAGGCTTACCGACGTACCTGAGTTGCCGAAGCCTGCTAGCCAAGTACTATATAGCACGAAGGCGTCTCTACATAGCTTGAATATGGGAATAAATATTTATTGAATAATAGAGTAACTACATATAGTATGAATAAATAGAGACTATAAAAGAGTAATTACTATCTACTATCTACATGTGTAGAAACCGATAAAGCAAAAAATTTGAGGGCTGCGAAGGACAAAACACTGGATCATCAGCTGGTGTGGAAATGAATATAAGTAAAAGAATTACTCACCAACCACTGGGTGATCTGCCATATTTCCTGGTTGAATTTCGAAGGGTCTGTGCTTGCGAGAAAACCCAGAATGTATTGCGCGGCGAGCAAAGCCTCGGGTAGCCGATGATACCATACGTTACTACTATAGGAAGCGGTATCCACCACAAATAAAAACAGACCTGTGACTTGTCAGCCTCTAAGCAGCGCAATGAGATTTGATAACAAGCACTTACCTCTGGCTTGTTCCAGCTCTTCAACAATCCTAATCCTCTGGGTCAAAGAGAAGACAGTAGCAATGGGTGACCGGCACTTGTTAGAGATATAGGTCGAGGAACAAAGCAAGAACAGCATCAGGGGAGCACATCAGATACTGGTAGACTGAGAGGAGTGAGACAGTCAGTAAGTATAAAGCCAAAGACCGGTCATGATAAGACAAGGGGACACAAAGCAATGCAGACCATCGGGGAGGTAGCAAATAAATGGACATCAGGAGAGCATAAGAGCAATGGTCATAAAGGAGAAACATAGAGGACATGAAAAGTTTCAGTGTAATGCCTTGAGACTAGTCACTTAGAGTCAAAGGTAGTTTGGGTGACGGTCGTGGTGATTTGAAGTAGAGACTAAGAGAGTTAGACGCATAGGCACTGAGAATAGCACGTGACATGTTCAAAGCTCTGCCGCGGCGGCATCCTTCCGTTAGGCTTCAAGCGGGGTGTAGTGATTACTAGCGATTCTAGACCATATAGCTCTAGATAGGAAATCGAAGAGCTAGGTAGACATATAGGCGCCCGTGTCAACTTTCCTGATGTGCGGTTCTCACCGCCTTCGTCTCTGCAACCATCACTACAACCTCTCTATATCGAACTGCACAGCGGACTTTAGTCTTCATTATGCTTATCTTTTCTACCATGCTTACGACCATAGTACCGTCCCTACCATCTGGAACTCCTAAAACTGAGTCCTCAAAAGTTTCTCTTCAAGCAATCCGATTATCTGACAGCTCGTCTCATCATCCCTTGCCTCTGGTATCTTGCTTGGTATCTTTTTTCATCTCTGATCACTCTTGCTACTTTCTATTTGTCTGGTCTACCCACAACTTACTTTGGCTACTTGGTTCTTTGTTGACTGTCGACGCAGACTCGCAAGGTTAGACTTTGGAGATCATCGGAAAGTCATAGCAATGACATCGCGTTCGGTCGGCTTTCGATAATGGTACGTCACATTAACACTTCAACCAGCTATAAGGGACTAATCATAAATGCCGCAGCTAGGGCATTCGGTCTTACAGCAAACTCAGAGTCCTCGAAAGAGTTCAACAACGGCCTTTCATACGGCCTGCAGCCAATAACTATAGCATACTAGATTACTAGTTGTATTCTTCACTTATTATTGTCGGTGTATACATCTTAGATGTCTATATAATATATTAAAATATCGTTACTTTTTAAATTCGAGATATATATATTAAATAGATTGGGCTAGATAGCTAGAAGTCCTAGGTGGTTCAGTGTTAAGCTATATAGCGCTAGCTAGGTACTGATCGGGAACCCAACTATGTCGGCAAAGCCCTCGCTAAGCATGCTAGGGCTACTAGGCAACGGCGGATTCGCTAAACACGCTAGGCAGGTACCTAGACCACCTAGCACTACCTGGACTCTGTCAGATTTCGTGATGAAGTTCAGTGAGAGGTTGCAAGAGTGGATTTCACATTAGGCATTTCGCGCGACTTCGTCGCAGATCCTTTGAGACCTGCTGCGGTGACCGACGTGGTTGTCTGCAGCTAGTCTGAACTTTTGGAAAGATTCGTGCGGTTTCTCTGGTTCTCCGGCATCCGCTACCATTTATCTGCTCTGATCATTCCCTGCATAGCGCGAAGATACTTGTTACGCACTCGCATCTCCTCTCGCTTGTCCGAGATCGCATCCACTTTCGACGACGACGATCGAAGGGAAAGGGTACTTTGAAACTCCGTTTGGTTCGCTCATTCCTCATCGATCATCTCGCATCCGCGACTCCGTTGTCCTGCCATACGCAATCTAGCGAGAGCTTCGCAAGAACTCTTCTAGAGTCGAATCTTTGTCTGGGTAACGGAGCCTGGCGCGATCCTTCCACTTTATCGCTGCCGAAGGATATCCTTCGTTCCCGTCTATCCATAGCTTCAGCAGTCCAGTTCACGATCCAAGGGTGACTCCAATGCTATTCATATATCAGCGCTCATAGCGATATCGAGGACGCCGGCGCGGATCTACATCGGATCGCCTACTTTCATCCTTCATTCACAGCTACTGTAACTCATCGATGTGAACACACGATACAATATTCGTCCTCTTCAATATCTTTCATCTCCAGTCACGCCGACCCTCCATTCCATTGCGCGGGAGTTCTTGACGACCGTCAATGTGCTACTAACAAGATTACCATGTCATAAGCAATGGAGGAAGGCGTAGACGTTCACGTTGGAAAACTTTAAACCGATTTGCAATTCTCCCATGATGTTAGGACACCATAGAAAGGCTATACATATACGGCACGGATTTGTAGAATCTCCATGGAGCTACCGCTCGAGGATTGTTGCACTGAGCGCATCGGCCTTACCTACCCAGCCATGTTAATACCTGTCACTCCTCCTCAAGTCCCACAGGTTGACATCGGTTGCATCCAACATTATCATACAACAGATAGACTGCCGTTGCCCTGCCTGGATGTTGGGCTTCGTCTCCCAAGTGTCATCCTGTGAGAAGGACAGTCGGGCGTGACTTCGAGATGTTCTTCTTCCTTCCCTGCCATCATCATCTAAAGGAAACTATTCGGATCTCCATTACGCGGTTTACGCCATCTTTGGATCTTGCAGAATGATGGGATACCACTTAGATGGCAATAGTGTTTATGGAGGTCCTTAGTCTCCTTCATTCTAGTGGTGATCCAAGTACTACGTCTCGCGATTCTCTTGCAGGCTATCGCCAATAGATATCTCGACAATCCCCTTTAGGCGTTCGCTTGACCGACACCATCTGGTTGACTTTCAATCTCTCATTCCTTCGATATCGTTCCTCAAGGCCTTAATCTCCTTCGTGCGGTGGTTGATCTACATGTTGACTATCTGTGAACGCATATGCATGCACTTGGATAGCGAAGAAAGATTAGAACCACCAGAGTGAATGTGAAGGATAGGTTCTGGGTTCTCAACGTCGAGTCATCGGCCGTTCTTCCACCGTACCTCCGCCAGTCATCTCATCTCTATCCGCCCAAACAAGGAAATGGCACCCCGCTCGTTGCTTGATCTGGTGTTTGGACTACTAGGTTCAAGTTCCTTCGATGACTGTTCTTTCGTGGTATCGCTGCGAGTGGCCGCATATCCAAGTCGCACGCAATCTCCGTCTCCGTCTCCATCTCCATCTGTCATCCATCCTACCATCCATTGGCCCTAGATCACACCGTAGTTGGTTAATGCTTCTTGTTGTTTTAAACTATGGTCGAAGCTTTTTTGTATGTGGAATGATTATGCTCAAGGGGATGGATAACCACCAGACATCTTCGAAGGACTTGCGTCTAATCTGACGTCTGTTTGTTATCGGGTTTGATTTAAACACGTTATTAGGTCGTTACAGGTCGACTACCCTTTGACAAGTTTAATTAAGGTCCCTGAATGTTCTCCAGACGTCTCCCGTCTCATCCACTTCGCCGCTGTCTTAACTTTCACCAACGTTGTCGCGGGCGCTATTCCATGATCTTCCTTATAGTAATCGCGTTCGCCTCCGCCCAAATAAAGGAGGAATATTTATCGCGGGTTAACCGCGAATTTCGAAAGGGAGATCCCACGTGGGACTGTAAGTCGAAGGTTTCGAGGTCACGCATCCAAGTCGCATGCAATATCGTCCCCCACTTATCCTACCTACCTACCTACTTACCTTTCACTCATCCCGGTTAGAATGCACCCTGCCTGTTATTGCTTTCGATCTACGGTTGGTGTTTGCTGGCGATAGTTAGGATGCTTTGCTCGTGAAGACGAATAACTTCGAAGGCGTCCCGTGTCCTCCGATGGCCCTTTATTTCTTCTTTATTTCTTCTTTATTTCTTATTCATTTCCCAACTCCACTAACATAACAGAACTTTACTAATCACATTGACTCTGTCAGGCAACGGCCTTATCTCGCCACAAATCTTTGAAGATGGCACATTAAGTTCTCTCATCGTAATATCTCCATTTTTCATCTCCATTCCTTATTTTAACTTACTCGTACCTCTTCAGGCCCTTCACATTCTTCACTGTTGCATTCTTCGTTGCAACCACCTACATCTCTCGACGTCGCCCTGACAATCACCAAAACGTTCGGCTCTTCAAATCCACCGGAAGCTTTACACAGCATGCCGCTCTTTGTGCTCACAAGTATATGACCGGCTGCTGTTACATTGAGCTTTTTCTTTGTGATGGCGTATGTCATACTGGGCCTCTTGAGGGAGGTTAGGCCGTTGTGGTGTTATATTTTGGCGGCAATTCTGTTTGTGCTGTCGCAGCTGGACTATTTCTTGTTGAGCAAGGTGCGTTGGATCGTTTGACGTTGAGGATGGGACTGATTGAGTGTATTATGTATAGGTGATCTGCATTGCAACGTTACTGGAGACTTTAGCCGTGGTTGTTATCTATCTGGCGTGACGTAGTATCACCGAAGGTATGAACAATTTGTTAAATTCCATTATTCATCTCGTGACTGAGCTACTTTCTTCCTTGTATCAGATGCCTGGGAAGACGAAGCCTACTACCCATAATCTGATTATTTTCCGGGATACTTTCATTGTTCACGCTATATCACGTCACCCGCCATGACTTCATACGTCTACTCTGTAAATTACATCGCAACGGATGCCCATGCCATACTCTTGTTTTATCAGTTTTGTTCTTTGGTCATGGATTACTGAAACATTCTTGTTCAATACCCCTCCCTTTTTCTGTCCTCCTTGTATACTCCATCCTCTCACGCTCTTGACACCCGATTCTGTTTGTCGTATATCCCTTGGATTTATTTTTTGTGATCCATCGATATCTCGATACTTGATTATATTTTTTCCTCGTGCCCCATCTTTTGTTCCTTTCAGATTTGAATACACTGTACACTGTTGAAACACGATTCTGGGATTACCTTTTCTCCCCTTTCTTCCTGTTTCTCCCCATTTCTCCTTATATTCAGAGTTTGGTTAATAGGTGAGACGGGGATGACTAAACGTTGGTCGAGTTGATTCACGTAGCGCTGTTACATGAGCACTTTGCTTTGACACCGTTATGCTGCTATGCATGGTTGTCAGTGGCGAGCCTCACTCGTTCTTTCTTATTCATTTACTTCTCTTTCTTGCATTTTAATATATAAGTAATGGAATGTAGTTTTTATCGATTTCATAGCATTCACGGTATGTATCTCCAGAAGCCTGGTGGTTTGGTGTTGGGAGATTCACATCCATACAAGGGTCATCCTTCTTATCCTACTCTGCAATCGGTCATGATCACATTTGTTAAAAAGGACATCTTCCTTTCCTGACTCTAACGTGGTATGGTGTATGTGGATTAAGCAACATTCATTGCAGAAAGAATGGCTCATTCGTGTATGCTCTTCAAGGTGTGCTTGATTCTCGAGATGTCTACTACACAGTAGAATTTCCTGTAACTGTGGAGTTACCCCCGGCTAGCTCTACGGTTTAAGTCTGGCTTCTCTAGCTTCTTCCACGATTTTTTTCGATCAGTTTCACAAGCTTATTACAATTTAAACTTATTTTAAAATTTTCCTGTTTAATTGGTCTATTATTGGCCTCGTTTTATCCCTATACAAATGCGCATTCTTGGCTGAGTGGACTTGCTTTCCTGAAACTTGGGGTTGATCATAGATGGTATGCTTTTGATAGACCCTTTGATTTACACTTGCATCATTCAGATTTGGTTTGGAATACTATGATAGTAGTAGGGAATAACTATCTAAACTCTATGTCTTCTGGCAATGACCAATGGTCTGTCCTTGATCTCACATTTCGTATCATGGCTAAGCAATCATAATCGCTCAACCAGTATGGCTGCTCTGTCTGATCGTAAAGTTTGCTGTTGTGCCCATAATATTGATAAGTAACAATGATTATCCGTAAATATGACACATTTAATCTTCTATATATGAATACTGAGACTTGAAGAGACTTACAGCCAAATCGTCATATTACAAACGTAATTCGCTAGTTCTTGGAATTAGCTCACCTTTGCACTGGTCCTGCTGATAAGTATGTAGTATGGGTGTTGAATTAGTTAGGCTTAGAAACTGGCTGAGTACGATTTTTTCCCTTTTTAGACCAGGTGGAGTAAATATGTCTTTTTTATCTTAGAGACAGAGTCGTTCCGAATATACTTAGCGTTATTTTGGGAATATTGTGCTTTCGGACAGCAGCAACTGGCGTCAAAAGGTCGACACGGCGTCCAAGGGTTGAGGACTGGCGTGTATAGCAACATCAACATCTCGGACGTATCATATGAAAATAAATGGAAGAAAGGGAAGAAAGTAAATAACTGAACAGATACGACAAAAGGGGGAAAGTGCGGAAGAAAGGAACGAAAAGAGAGGGAAAGGAAAATAAACGGAAAAATGAAAGTTTTGCACATCAGAGATAGAGGAAGCGCGAAGGTGCCGTGTCGAAAATCCGCACGTCGATCGAGCAAGCATCAGCGATGGTGGCAGGCGAAGGAGGCAGGAGATCGCAGCATCATGAGCGCAATGGCGGACGCTACAAAGATCGCATAATGTGAGTTGAGGTGTAGCAAATAGCCTAGTACCCGCGCATGGAAAAATATACGTCGGAAGACAAAATGTAGTTTGCACTTGGGATGCTTGGTGTTGTCACCGGCGCTTGGTCATTTGTCCCTCGCCTTTGTCTTCTACTACTACTAGCAGTACGGTCAGTCAATGAACAACCTTAAGTCGGTACGTTATCATTGATGTGTCCTAACCCGGGTTATAATCACAGCGTGCACGAGCTGAATGATATCCGGCTTCCATTGCCTCCGCGTCGTCGATAGCCAAGATCCAAAGTCATCTTCAGTGCGTCTGTTCCATAACGCGTACACCTTCGACGACGTACATCAGGTTCCAGCATCGACTTCAGACTCTGGCATTCCAGCATGGAGCAGAGTTGTCGCATTGCTATTCGCCGGTCGTATGGCTGACTATCCATCGTTTCTCTACTTTGCTATTCTTTCGTTGATATCGCTGTCCTAAATAGTATCCTATAAGCCACCAGTCAAATATGATATGCGTATGCCACTCTAACCACTTATATCTCGCGGAGGCGTACTCCACCAGTACCGCAACTTCTCCGTCTCCATCCTTCAAAGCAACACGGGTGCTTCGGGTTCGAGAAACCATCCGCCCAGCAGGCAACCATCGCCATCCTCTTTCCAGTCTTCTCAACACAGCATTCTAAATTGTACCGGATTATCTTATCCAAACATTGAAGAGCTTGTTCAGTCAAGAATTTGATATGCAAAATACAAGATACCTGTCTCACAACCATCACTATCTGCACTGCTCGCTCTCCATCATTGTCCTCAACTCAGTCTCAAGATTTTCCCCTATTCAGGCACTGCGTCGAAGGACAGAGCGCTATAGAACTAAACTACCATCTCAGAGCATCACAGTATGCTTTTATTAAAACAGATAGTTAGCGATCGGAATGAAGTACGGTGTGTATTGTGTATTTGGGTATGGCTCGCATGACATTGGGAATATGTCGTCCCATGCTTTTTGCTCCGCAGTTTCGAAAATAGCATTATAAATTAGATCAACGATTCGTAATAAGACCTGATGGATCTGTTATATATAACGACAGATATGATGAGTATGAGAGCAGGAATCACACTCGAACAAGCACTCGAACACATTATATTTTCTACTCCGGCTCTCGTTTGCCCACTGCAAATCTGCCTCATCGGATTTATACGTTCTATTAAGGAGATAAAGCATGTTATTTTCGCCTGAGGTTACAGAGGATGAGCCGGTCCGACGACATCATATTGCTTTATTGCTTCGGAGTCACGTAGGCTGCTCAAACCTTCAAAATTAGATCTACCTCGCTCACTTTGTTATCTTAAGGGCTCACCAAGCTCAATTTCCTTATCTTGTAGATGATTATAGATCTGTAATACATCTTGCATTTCTACTCTTCCCGCCATTGTGATGATAATCCTTCACTTCCATCGTTGATCCCCCTGCTTACAGACTCACAATGGAGCAGAACCTGGAATCATCTACTATCAATTGTTCTTTGCCTTTCATCAAAGTTCGCCACAAGGCTATTTGTATATTTCATCGAATAGAGGCTCAATCTCACAATTAAATCGCTTCTCTCGTAACACCCGAAATCCCAATAGTCAATTCACCGAACATGCTTAAGATAACGGGCCTCTTTCCAACCGAATAAGCTAATGCTCGCTTAATAGACTTCAGAATTACCGTGCCTAGCATTTACTTATATTATATACCAAAGTCAACCGGATTCTGTCTGGGACCTAGTGACTGCATGTACAGCCGAATTCCGCTTTCGAGGCTCCTGCTGCTCTACGTCATCGGATTTGGACACTCGGGCTCTCCAGAATCTGCAATTTCTGTTACTGTCATGATATTAGATAGCATGGTCATGGCAATTACAGCATATTATGCATGGACATCCAGCAAACAGCTGCGAAACATGTTTAGTACCAGGCAATCTATAACTGTACTCTTCCTGCAGCAAGGTGAATGAAGAGGAATCAATAATAACATTAGAAACTAATATATTACATATAGGCATTGTTCGCTTTTTGTAAGCTATCACAAGTTATCCATGAGAATGCCTATAATCATCATATAAATCAGTATAATATTTATATGGAGCCTAGAGGAAGGTATCTCAAGTAAAATCCTGAACGTAAGTAAGGTAGCTTTGGTCCTATATAATCACATATCACCAATTTAGTCATTTCTTGCAGATTTTGATATTGGCCTTAAAGATAGGTCAGTCACAATTTTCAATATGTTACCTATACTAATGACTTATACAGTGTATCAGCAATTCTTATCTGCCGATTCATACTTCAGCTCCACAAGTTCAACAGAAGATTTCAAACTGTTTCCTCAGTCCATGAAGCATCAACGCTTGGTATCCGAGGAAGGCTTCAGTTCATACACAAAACTCTTATTGAAGAATTCGGAAATTCTGGGATAGAATATGACTTGGAAACAGAAAATGACATGGTAGAACTTGAATGAGATACTGCACCCTCTGCTGGTGTTGATACTGAGGTTTGTATCACGGCAGATGAATTTCCTTGGGCAATAACCCAGTGGAAAGTGCTCCGGGCACTTCAGGATCAGGAAACCCATGAACAGCCTTGATATCATTCTTTGAATATGGTATGTGATTTTTCTAAGGAATATGACACTGTTTATAATATTGTGATGATAGGCATCCAATTCCCCAACTTGGCAGAAAGACCTCTTTACTTTATTCCTCTTCTTGATGAAGAGATTGTAAACATATTATATATCAATTACAAGGCTTGTGAAATTTATTCCCACTCTTAGCTATTCCTGTATGAAACTATTTATTTATAATCTTTAAACAAGTATCTGGAAGATATTATGGATTGGAAGTTCTCTCAACAGTCATAGGGACACAAGCTGATAAATATGTCAAGAGGATGGAATGCATGTTATGATGTTGGTCAGCCAGGAATAATCTGAATTCATGGCAGAACAACTACACTATTTACCCTGCTGCAAAGGTTCTGTTTCAAACAACTCAAGAGTCTTTTTGTCAAGGAAGACACTTCAAAGTTCAGAATTAAGCTGCCAGACAAAGACAACGCTGTGAATTAGTGAATCAGCATCAAACAAAACAACTTCGAGTTCAGGGATTTTCTATGAGATCCAACTTCCAACTGAGAAGTGAAAGATAATCAATTACAAAAGAGATAGAACAGTAATTTCTTACTTAATGTACCTTGGCAGTCCTCAGCCTGAACTCCTTCAAGTGTATGTCTTCGAAGGGTACTGGATGGCTGAATGAATCGGAGCCACTATTTATAGCAGGTGTAGAAAAGGTGGATGGCAGTAGAATGATCCAGTGAGGGAAGCTTAGATGCACTGCAAAACTCCATGACAAGCATGAGATATGGTGTATTCAGTGTGTGGAGGGATATAGTGAACATGGGGATAGCTATCATACAAAAGCGGTCATACATGTTCAGTGTTCACATTCTGGTGAAGTGTGTTGAGAGCAACCTCATAAGGGCTAGACAAGCTGGTAGAGGGTGGCGCAATGGACATGTATTCTAAAAATCTAAAAAACAATGTCTGATATCTGATCTCATTGAGTAAAACGAAATGCAATAAAAGAAAATGTACTCACATAGTACAACAAATTCAATTCATCCTAACCTTGTTGATCAAATCCTCCAACCCTAATCCTTTTAGACCAAGCGGATTCTGAGACAAGTAGTGTGCTTATTTGGTAACTGGCCAAATGGGCCGTGGCAAGCTCAGCAGAACGGTTCCTCTTTGTTGTTGTTAATATTTTCATTTATTGATTTATGTTGATTTAGTTCAATTATGTCTTGTAATAAATTAAAGCACTAGCTGTTTGGCTGTTTTTGCAATACAAACTTTCATGCTGCCAATTTAAAATGTTTCCTTCAAATGTTGAATGGGATCCTGTAGCAATTCCATCACTGTAAAATACATTGCCATTATTGTCTAATATCTTACATGGAAAGGGATTGTTGCTATAATAATGATACCTCCTAATTGCATTGTTGTTCTTCTATCTGTGCTGTCTTTTATCTATACTTCCCATGGTACATCTAATAATTGGACCTCTTCAGTACTAATTACAATTATGGATGGAATGCTTGTTGTTTGACTTATTGTGTTTTCTAATTGACATTTGCAGTGCCTGCAGTCATGCCTTTCATGATGTATTATAGCATTAGATAGTATACTGCTCAATGGATTTATGTCTTCATTGGCTATTATGTTGTTTGTAGACAATGTTCATTGATGATCCTAATTAATGGTTTATTGTCGTATGTTATGTGGTCAAAAATTCCACATATATTACAGTACCATTTAAACATTATTGAGGGTGTTTTTGCATCTATCATTGTAGATATCAGTTCATACAGAGATATTCCACTGAGGTGATAACCAAATGATCTTCTTCCCCCATCTTCCATTAGCATGTTTCATATGTTGTCTCGTACTGTTTCTGGGGTACATGTGTTGTTATCAATTTGTTTAAAGCCATTTATGAGTTTGGACATATAGAGATTCTGTTCAACAAATGGGAAAAATATTCTGGTGTTATTATCTTTATGAATAGATTGAAGTATTGTAAATAGTGAGTCAAATGCACATGAGTTATTACTCCACCTGAAACCAAGATCCCGTGTATAATTAGTGTTATTAAATTCACTACAGGTACTTGTCTGCATATTCTTACATTTTTTGTTCCTATTCTTATTTTTAGGTTTAGATATTGGTGTATCTATGCTATTTCCATTATTAGATATTCCTTCTTTAAGTGTTTTACTCCATTAAATAACATCAAATGTGTGTTCTTCTATTTCCCTTGCATTATTGTAATTCAGTGATTTATGTGAAGTGATGGGAACATATTTATTCCCCTTTAATTTTCGATAGCTACTTAGAAGCACAATTCGCCTATCACCTGTTAATGTGTGATGCAATATACCTTCCTCTCTCAATTATGTGATATCATCCATCATTTCTAGTTCTCTGAATTCTTGTCTCAGCCAACATGTTATTCCTCCTTGAATAATGTTGGGATTAAATCCACCTACAATTACTGTGTTCTTAACTGATGCACTTCTTGAAAAGCAAGTATAATAATAAAATGTGTCCTACAGTCTGTTAGATCAATCACATTGATAGGTCTTGTTCTTCCCTGTGATGTGTAATCTGTCATTGCAAAGTTCAGTATTACATCTACCTGGTCTCTATTGATTCTTTGTAACTGTCCATTTGGAAATTCACATAATACCGGTCTTGCAGATCTTGATATTGGTACAACATTATCTGGCAATCCTGAAATTTGAATTTTAAATGGAGTATTTTTGAGAGCTATTAATAGGGTATCGAGTATTGAATAATCTTTGTTATTCACTCTTAGTACTGATGAATTCCATCCAACAACATTGCCTTCTGCACCATTAGTAATACATAATTCAGTTGCAATATTTTTCTTAATAATAACAGGCATGCCAATGCATAATGGTGATATACCAGGTTTATTATTTGAATTTTCAGCATTCAGATTCCATAAAGCCATTTGCTTTCCTGAATTTATTGTATTATTTGCTTTCAGTATGTTCTTTTGCAATCATTTTTTGTTTGTTATTCCCATAATGTTTTTTTACACCAGATTCTGTTAAAGTGTCAATTGAATAGAAGTTAGTCAGTTGTTGACCAGTCTTTTGTGCAAATTTTAATGCACCCAGGTAGTTGATCTTGTCTCTGTATCTATTTTTGGATGTAATTATGGGTATGTTATTGTATATTCAATTATGCAATTTTGGATTATCAGTTGAATTATTTGATACAAGGTTATTAAGCAATTTTTTATCATTTTTGGTGCAAGATCTATACTGCATATTCTCCAATGCAGTTTGGTAGGCAATATCTTCAGGCAGCATTGATTGTTGCCTCATATTTTCTCTTAATATGATAATATCATTAAATTGATGCCACAAAGTTTTTCCAAGTGCTACTTCCTGATCATGAGTTGTTGATCTTGCATATGGGGATGATAATATATTGTGGTCATACAGAGGAATTGCTTTGACAGGTGGTAGTTGAGCAAAGTCACCACATAATATTATGCTAATTCCACTGAATGGAATATGAGGACTGTTTCTGATTGCAGATAATCTAGTACTTATCTTATAAAGATCTCTGCATGATAACATGGAAACTTCATCTAACAGTATATATGAGCAGTGTTTTAATCTTTCTTTTACACGACTTAATGGTGTCTCACTTACTTTTCCTTCTTCTTTTTCTCTGAATTCTAACAATGAATGATAGGTTGAACCACCAACTAACACAGCTGCACTACCTGTTGGGGCTACAACCTCAAATCTATGACCTTCTTTGCAGTTCATAAAGTAAAATTCTCTTGTGTGCACTACACTGGAACAGTATCCTCAGGCATTGGCCAACATCAATTTTGGGAGCAGTGGTCTTGGTGAATTCAGTGAGACTGGGCCACTCCCCACTGTAGAGGACATCATTCTGTTGGCCTCCATCACATTCAGTGTGAGGGCAAATGATGGAATCAATTTTCCTGTCTCTCATATCCTCAAAATCTGTCTTCAAGCTATCGAGATTTTGCAAGGATTATTTGATGCGCTTACGTATGCAGCCCATAGGGCTATTTTCTTCTGTAACACTTTGGATATAATAAAGATTTCCATGGGTCCTGTGTAGTGTTGCCAACGATTCGATGCGGGTCGGATTAAACCGCGAACTGAACCATTTATTAGTTGGTCCTGTCGGTTTGGTTTTATTTATAAACCGGTCCCAATCGGTCTAGCCCGCTGGAACCAGTTCCTACCATAGATAGCAGGAGCATGACAGCGGCTAGTAGTGTCACACTATTCTCAACATCATCGATTTTTCCAAAAAACAGGACCCGAATCCACTTGTTTCTTGCTAGTAATTACTTATATATATACAACATATATCATCCCTCATCTGACTGATTTGTGAGAAGACAAGTGGAAAAGGAAAAAATACCCTATAGAACCATGGTTCAGTGGAGTAAGACTGGTTTATAACCTGGACGGACCACTAGGCAATGGTCAGGGTCTCGAACCATTGCTATTTTAAACCGAACTGTTGGTTTCGGTTTGGCTCGGAACCAAAACCGAACTTTGGCAACACTAGTCCTGTGCTTTATTATTTTATTCCACCTATTAATATTTTATTCTTCATGGTTCGGGATATACTTTGCATGTAGGCTCAGAAGCCCGATTATCAATTTCATGATATTTATCCCACCTGTTCGGCAGAAAATGACATGATTGTTTGGCCAGAAATAATATTGTTGTATTTGCAGTTTAAAGTATGTACATGTGCTCTCTTGTTCATTTATCTGTTTTTATTTGTTCTCTGATTTTTTTTTTTGGCTTTTTTAGGTGCACTCTCCCTACAGTGCCTCTGAATTAGAGAACCTTTTTCATCTTACTGCCAACCTTGAAAATGTGCAGGTTGCTGTTATGTTAGATAAGCAGATTCCGTTTGCGAGTCTGATTCTTAAGTAAGTTCTCTATTATATATTCTGTGTATTACAATGATCATTTTTTTTTTTCTTTATAGTGGTCATTTGCAACAGATGCAGACTCCTCCAGATAGTGGTGCTTTTAAGGGAAGGCACACAATCTCCTTCCTTAAACATGCATTTTTGGATATGCAAGCTTCAAATGGCAATGACATACATGTCAATGGATATCCACAGGTTACAGGATTGCAGAACACAGGAAGTTCTTTTCATAATCACTCATCTCCTGTGGAATTATTTGCTCAACACTACAAACATTTTGGGGAAACATATGCAGAAAGTGTATCTAGTTCAGACATTGTGGCTGCATCCTTTCAGCTTCATAATGTTCAACTCATCAATTCATTATGTGTTATTTTATTTTTTGTTTAAATTTATGTTCTTAGTATCTGTTATAAACACTCTAATTTTTTAGGCTGAATCAGAAGAGCCTCATCCTATGGCTATGCAAGATATTCATTCTCCTCTCCATCAACATTGTCAATATGGCAATTATTCAGAAAGCTCATGTGCTCCGGTCATCAATTCTTCTGTGTCAGAGCCTGGATTTCACCAAATGGTTAATCTAGTACGCATCATTAAATATTTCTATGCAGTTTTCAGATGAAATGGTTAATCTCTATTTCTTTTATGTTTTCTTTTTAGGTCCAACATGCAGAGGTTGGAAGTGAAGACACTGATAATTTTGACTTCATATCTAGCATGCAAATGACCATTGATAATATTAATAATCCCCAACTCCCATTCTATTTTCGATACACCAGATTTATCTGGTTCATCTCAGTCACACTCACAGGGTCCCTCTCAGGCATACTCACAGGGAGTATCTGACGAGTATGACCCCCATGCTGTTTCATTACTTCAACAATCACTCCTTGGCCATTATTACAACTGCTTGCAAGCCGAAATTGGACAGTCATCAGCATATGAAAGCAGTGAATCGAGTATCCCTACATACATCCAGGAGGCACATAGGATTATGGCCACCAGGCCTAAATTAGTGTCTACGTATTTTATGCTTATTTGTTAATCAAATATCCTCCTCTATCCCCCCCATTCTTATTACTTCTTTACAGGCTCGTTCAAAGCTTTGCAGTCAACAAAGAGGCATGTGACATGATAAAGTTATTTATAACACAAGCAGAGGTAGCCTGTATATCATATTAGCTTGTCATTAGCTGAGTATTTTCTTTGTCTTCTCTGTTTGATTAGAAGGAAAAGCTATGACGTCTTCAGTTTGGATCACTACTGAGAAGGCAATCTCGGCTATAGTTAACTGGACATATGTATATTTTATGATCTTTTTTCCCTGTGTGTTTCTGATTTGTTTAAATTCAGGACAATATGCCCAATGAAGCTCGCATTAATTGCACAGCTGGAGGTCGAGATGTCAAGTTGTATAAGAAACCGAGTATGTATGGGATGGCTCATCTGTTTGGCCAACAATGCGGTGTGTCTGCACACAATACTCTTTTGTTTCAGAGGTTCGAGACTTTGTCTATGCTAGCCACACTCAAGACAACCATCGATTTGGGAGATACTCAGTCAGCCATTGATGGGAATACGAAGTATATGAAGCAGATACAAGGTGTCATTAGAGAAGCTTTCAATGCCGCTTCTCAGGATCCGGCTGTTGAGAAAAGACATTTTGAATGGTTTTCTATGTTGCTTGGGGACAATTGATATTTGTGTTTCAAATTGAATGGTCAAACAATTGGATTCTTATCAATAATTCGGCTAAGATTTCCATGTATTTTACGCACCACTTATATTTGTGTTTCTTCTTCATTTTATTTTCTTTTGGCCGCCATCTAGCTGTGTGATGAGCTTTCCTGCAGAGACATCTGAGCGTCATTGATAATTTAAATTAATATAAACCAGCACATTCCTCCAAACACATTGGTTGCTGACATCTTAGCAGCTGTCACAAGGTGACGGTGGGTGATTTCAAACATAATTCTTCGACATGTAAACACTTTTTAATATTTTTTTAATTTACTTTTCAGGACATGCAAATAAATGGATCCAAATTACATTGTACTTGGATAACAAGTGTAAAGCGCAAAGTGCCAGCTAGTGAAGTCGAGTTAGTAAGCGGAATCCTCACCGGCGGGGGAGGATGTACCTAGTATTGCCACTGGTTTGGGCTATTTCGGGCTAGACCGCGGACCGGACCAATAATAGACTGACTGAACCGAACCATTTAATAATTAGTCCTTCACCTGTCATGCGACCTTTATAATAGCAGAAGTCTTGCATAATTTGTAAGGACTGAGGTTCAGCTTTTCAATCTCGAGGTCGACCGGCATGGTTGCACTCATAGAGGTTCTTCCAATCATATGTCTGCTTACGATTACTCTCTCTATATATATACATCTTAATAGCTAATTAATATTTCATGCTGAGGTCGAAGCAAAGCAAACTCACTGGAAGCCTGAAGTTCTTTCTTGCGCCAATTGGCATATACTGCCTACTCTTCCCTTCAACCAGCTTTTCCAGTCCTCATCCTCATGAAATATAAGCTTGTGCAGGTTTGTAGGATTTTCTTAGGGTGTGAAAATTTGTTCAATAATGAGCTTCAGAAAAGATAAGTTTCATGATGGAGAAACCACCAGAGAGAAGCGGTGACGATGGTGAGCGTGTGGAACTAAACATTATTCCCCCACCAAGTTGCGACACTCTCCTACGGCAAGCGCCCAATCCGAAGGTGGGCTCGCCGCATCATTCTAAGTATCTGAACAGAGCCACTACAAGTTCACATAATCTTACTATTACTAGTTTCAAAGGCATGTCATTTTCAATACAGATAATGCCACCAGACAGGTTCTTGCAGGGGTAATAAACTGTCTGTAGGTTCAATTATGGATGATTTCACTTATGGCTCTTAAATAAGCTAAAACAAAGTTCACTAAAAATTCGTTGATTCACTAGATAAACATACTTATGGCTCTTAAATAAATTAAAACAAGATCGACTAAAAAATTGTTGAATTCTCTTAAGAATTCCAAGTGGTAATCATTGAGGCAGACATGGTAGCTGGTGATAGTATATATATATGAGATGAGAAATACCATGTGAACTTGCTGAGAATAATAAAGTAGTTGCGGAGGATAAGTACTGCAATGAATAGAACTCAAGAAGATGGATAAGCAGTTAAATGATCATTAGCATGAACAATTTTCATCTATTTATAAGATATTATAAACTAAGCTAAAGTGTACAAATAATAATTTCTTGAAACATGCATAAGTAAATTCAACTTAAAAAGTAACACATTTCCGAAATCGAACCCAGAATCTTCAATCATTCGAGCAACGCATGTCCACTACGCCACAGAATGCCAGGTTTGAATGATTTACCGTCATTATCTGTCAATATGCCATATTCTGACATCATATTATAACTATCTGGAGAGCTGTGAAAGAGCGATTTCTTACCTTTCATATCTCCAATATATGTAAATAACCCAGATACCCTCATTGTATACAAGAGTAGGAGAGATTCGCAACCTACAGCGGCCCTCGAACATTGTTGAGCGAAGCGACGGAAAGCTTTAGCCAAGGTGCGTGGGAGAATTAGCTTCGCAGCTTGGTGGGTGAATTGCATTCTGTGCATGTGAAGTTCTTTGAACTTTCGAACCAACCAAACAAATCAACAAACAAATGCAACATATTCGGTTTCAGTAACTCACACGCTTAGACCTGTCTTAGTCAGCTCGGGCTAAGTGTTTGTGGTGCGGATTAACAACAACCCATTTAATAGCCTACACGATGTCAGCAGGATCAGCACCAGCAGATCATTTATTGAACTAATATCATATTCCCATATAAACACATTAATCAACACAGGAGATGTTGTAATCCCTATTTAAGAGATGCGAAGATACAAAAACAAATGGTAAACTGACCTTGGTGCCTTGATTATCATCATAGTTATTGAATTTTGATACACATGTCACAGCCATTTGCTATTCCTGTGTTTTATTTAGTTATTATTATTTGAGAGAATTTTTATCTTACAAGCCAGCGTAAAAATATGCCACAACCATAAATGCGTAACTCGAAATTATAAATAACAGGAGCGCCCACAAAACACCATAAGGATTCACGAAACAGAATCAGATGCAAATGGCAGCCAGAGAGGCCATATAATATTAAGATAGCACCCTCTAAATTAAGCAACTACAATATATAAAACTCACCGGTAAAAGGATTGTCTCTAGCATAAAAATAGAAAATGTTAAATTCTCCAAAAACTGAAGGATATAGGATACTCAAGTATCCAAAGCAGACGCCCACCAAATAAACAACGAAGTTAAGCGTGCGAAAGGGGCGAGTATGAGAAAATGTAATCGTGAGAAGTCACATTCAAAAAGCGCACATAATCCTACACCATGTTTGTAAGGACGGTTCCACCGGACTACGTCCTTTCCATGGAACCGTAAATGACTTCTGTCAAATGGGTATTCCATAGTCAAGTATGCACGAGAATATAGAAGACAGCATCTTGGTGGCCAGAAGACAGCTTGTCATGAAAGCAGGATTACCTCGTGAATTACAAAGAGTCCATGAGTTCTCTGAGGCACCGGCCGCTGGGTGAACGAAAGGATGAATCAACCGGTTATGACGATGACAAAGAATTGTGTACATACCTAAGTTAATGTCCTACCTTTGTAAACATTGAAGAAGAGGGAACATACAGCGGAATAGTCTCAAGTAATTTTGGATGTTTAACGTGCGATTGACATGCCCAATATCGGCCTCCTGTCCTGGAGACTTGAGCTTGGTATTGCGGAAATGATTGAATAGGATATTGAGAAGAGGCCATAGCAGGCTTCAATCCTTTCTGGGTGGTTTGGAACCTGCGAAATGATGAGATTCGCCGACGAAAAGCGCAAACAACTTACCACGGAGGGTGGCTTCATTGAGCGAGATGCGGACCTTGCGACTCGATCCATCCAATACGAGGGGTTACTCGTTAAGCATCGTACTGAGACATGAAAGCTTCCGTCTCTGTAGGTGCTTCGCTAAACTATGCTTCGAGGAGGATGAAAGAGAGCTGTGGCATGACGAGATGGACGTCATGAATCCACGCTGGGACTCGGGAGAGATGTTTGGTATAAGCTGCTTGGACGCCTGTAAGATACATGGCAATTTCGATTTAAATGAGAGGAATGGAGACGTGCGGCGGAGGACAGTCTTTTATGCACACGTCACAACGTCGTTGCGTATTGGGTCATCGTGCGCTCTTGGCGACGCTGTCTTTGCATAGCCTATTTTCTCTTCATTTCCAGTATATCCATACCTTCATATTGCCACCTCCTATTCATTGTATCGCCGACCTCCTAGACAGCGCAACCATTGCAAAGCTCGACCTTCTTCGTGTCCGAATCATCTCCTTAGACTCTCTAGGCTAAAAATCCCGTACACATACAATCTATCGGATACAAGCTCGGCCAGTCGCGCGTTGGGACGTTCTGATATGAATGTAATACTTACACAAATCCATATATCTCAAGGTTTCAAGAGAACGGTCGCTCAGACATCGAACTCGTTCGAGAGCCGATTCAGACGGATGGGTTCGATCGCAGGGTAGGCTGCTCCTATTGCGAATATAGGAGCATTGGTCCGTTGCGTCGCTTTCAATATGGCAGCTGTGTGAGACGGCGCGGCAAGAACGAGTGGCTGTGTCCTCGTCACGTGATCAGAACGGCGCTCTTCCACGTGATGCAGGACCCTACCGTGTCTGCATAAACACCACTCCATGTGGTTGAGCACCATCTCATTCTATTCTTCTGGCACTTACAGGTATCTGCTCTATTTCTATATTGTTTATATCAATTGTCTATAACATGGTACGTTACCACTACGTGCCATTATACTTCCCGCTGCGCACATCGTCCCGTACTCCGTCTTTCGCTACCCTGACAACTTCACTGCGCCGCACTGGCTCACAAGATCTTCATGCTCTGCCATAGTGACTTTAGAGTCTTGTGCATGATATTCTATGCTTTCGCTGTTCGTTGTGGGATGTGACATAGATGTCTTCTTCTTCCTTCCCAACTTCCTCCATCCTCTAAAGCAAACTATTCGGCCCACCATTACCCGGGTTACGCTAGTTTACACATCTTTTGGATCTTGCAGAATGACGGGATATCACTTGTTTGGTAATTGCCACGACTTGCGAGTGCTGAAGGTCCATAGTCTCCTTCATTATGGTGGTGATCCAAGTCTTATGTCTCGCGATGCTGTTGCAGGTCATCCTCGGGGGGACTCCAACGGACAGCGGGCATCATCTGGTCGACCTTCGATCTCTCATTCCTTCATAACAACCTCGATATCGTTCCACAAGGCCTCAATCTCCTTCGTACATCAGTTGTTTTACATACTCGCTATCTATTGACGCATATGCTCTCACTCGGATAGCGAAACAACAGAGGATAACATGCACGAAGGTGAAGGATAGGTCCCAAGTTCTACTATCATCAACTCGACGACGCTATCGGCCGCCCTTCCACCGTACCTCCGCCAGTCACCGCATTCCTTCCCACCCAAACAAAGGAATAGCATCGAGCTCGTTGCTCGACCAGATGTTTGGACTATGGGGTTCCTTCGATGACTATTCGTTCGTGGTATCGCTGCAGGCACCCACATATCCAAGTCGCACCCAATCTCCGTCGCCGTCTCCATCTGTCATCCATCCTACCACACATTGGGCCTAGATCACACCGTAGTTGGTTAATGCTTCTTGTTGTTTCGAACTATGGTTGAAGCTTTTTGTATGTGGGATGGTATTGCTCAAGGGATGGATAACCACTGGACAGCTTCGAAGGACTTGCGTCTAATCTGACGTCTGGTTGTTATCGGGTTGGATTTAAACATGTTATCGGGTCATTAAAAATCGATTGCCCTTTGAAAAGTTTAACCGAAGGCCCTTGAACGATCTCCAGACGTTTTCCGTCTCATCCCCTTCACACCTGTCTTAACTTTCACCAACGTTGTCGCCACCGCTGTTCCATTATCTTCCTTACAGTAATCGCATTCGTCTCCGCCCAAATAAATGAGGAAGATTTATCGCTGGTTAACCTCGTATTTGGAAAGGGAGACCGCCCGTGGGACTGTTAGTCGAAGGTTTCGAGGTCGCGCATCCAAGTCGCATGCAATATCGTCCACCACTCATCCTACTTACCTACGTACCATTCACCCATCCGGGTTAGAATGCACCCTGCCTGTTATTGCCTTCGAGCTACGGTTGGCGTTTGTTGACGATAGTCAGGATGCTTTGCTCGTGAAGACGAATAACTTTGAAGGTCTCGCCGTCTGGTCGTTATCAGGTTGAATACAACTTGTTATCGGGACATTACGAAGTTAGCTACCATATAACAAGTGTACAGGGATCAACATCTAGACGTCCTGCATTAGCGTTGACATCGTCGTCACCGCATCATCTCGCCGCTCTCTTAACCTTCCTCGACGTCGTCACGGCCGCTGTTCCACGATCATCCACCGTCATCGAGCTCGTCATCGCCCAAACACAAGAATCGCATCTAGCTTAGCTCGCTACTTATCCGAACGTTTGTTCTGGAAGTTTCGCATGGTTCCATGACTGTTCGCCTACAACGTTCATGGTGGCGGCCGCATATCCAAGTTGCATGCAATATCGTCCACCACTCATTCCACCATCCATTGAGCCTGGGTTACACCGTAGTTGGCTAACACTGCGTGTTGCTTTCGAACTACGGTCGTATCATTGGAAGGTTGTCAAGATGATTATGCCCATGGAGGCGAATAACTGGCGTACGGATTAACTTCAAAGAGCCTCGTGTTCATCGACGTCTGATTGTTGTCGGGTTGAGCACAACGTGTTATTGGGGCACCACAAGTTGATTGCCTTTTAACAAGTTTATATGTTTCCAAGGCATCTAAACCCAGATGTCTTCATACACCGTCGCTTCGGCCATTCCATCTCGCCGCTGTCTTTTATATCTTTGGAACAATCGTCTACCATGTGCTTGGAAGATTTCGCTTCCAATATACACATCTATCTGCGAATATATTGGTAGACATGGATGTAGGCGATTCCAACTTTGGCCGTTCGAACACCGCAATGTCTCCTATATCCGTATTTGCTTAGATGTTGCTTTTGGACCTATGACTTTCGTCAGGGGCGTATTAGAGGATTGCGCCCGGAATCTGCATTCGTCCCCGCGCCCTTCGCTCTTCATGACATGGGCGCCGAATCGATAAGGGAATAGGATCCCGGATTGCTCCGCACTGCTCCCTTGGCCAGCTGTTTATACGTACTAACGTTTCTTTGACTTTTCAGGTCCAATCTTTTCCCGTCCGGTCCCGTGTCCTCCCCGTGGCCCTGTATTTTCTTTATTTTTCTTCTTTATTTTTCTTCATTTATTATTTATTTCCCAAGTCCACTAACCTAACTGAACTTTAGTAATCACATTGACTTTGTCAGGCAACGGCCTTATCTCGCTACAAATTGTTGAAGATGGCACATTAAGTTCTCTCATCGTAACACCCCCATTTTTTTATCTCCGTTCCTTATCTTTAACTTACTCGTTCCTCTTCCAGCCCTTCACATTCTTCACTGTCGCATTCTTCGTCGCAACGACCTACATCTCTCTCGACGTCGCCCTGACGATCACCAAAACGTTCGGCCCTTCAAATCCGCCGGCAGCTTTACATAGCGTACCGCTCTTCGTGCTCACAAGTATATGGCCGGCTGCTGCTACGTTGATCTTTTTCTTTGTGATGGCGTATGTCGTACTGGGCCTCTTGAGGTTAGGCCGTTGTAGTTTTATATTTTGGCAGCAATTTTGTTTGTGCTGTCACAGCCGGACTATTTCTTGTTGAGCAAGGTGCGTTGGATCGTTTGACGTTGAGGATGGGACTGAGCGAGTATGTTATGTATAGGTCATTTGCAATGGCTCGAATATGAAGGTTGATGGCTCGTTCATTTCAACGTCTTGCAATCTCGCAGTCTGAAGTGACGGATTTGCGGATTCGCGCTCGCCATCATAACGGCCCGTCCCGGCTTACACCCACGACAGGCCTTGATCATGAAAGCATCAACACGGATTGCTCAGATGGACAAGAGTGTATCTGAAAAAAATCTTAGCTCTTGAATATAATTGTGTATTGTCAGAAGGCTCTGAGAGTGAGCTCGCGAACGTGTATAAAACTTCTTTTCGAAGCCGTACATCCCTCTTAGAAATTTTCTTTGAATAATTGGACACAAAATTCTGCAATTTACAGTGCTGAAATGGCCTTTGAACAATCCAATGCTATCACCGCACCACAAGACCTTTTAGGATACTAGTACTTGCCGCATTGGATGATCAGTGTATTGAAGCATACTAAGTCTATCCAACTCCAGATCAATTGTCCATGCGACTCAAGGCAGCTTTCCAAACGACGAGCAAAGTGCAAAAGGGATTAATAAACAAGCGCTTAGCTTTTATTCAGACAGGAGAATGGGGCAAAGGAGATATTATGACCTGTTTGGGTATGGTTCCTCAGAAGGCAAGGCACCTCCAGTCCTTGCTAATATTTTAATTCATAATGGCCAAAATGGATCTGCGATTAATATTGAAAAACTCCTGGAACAGTTGATGTAACAAATTCTTCGAATTCTTCGTGATGATTTCTTAGACTCATTCAGTCTTTCTTCTTCCAATCCTGAGGATCCATCATATCAATCATCTGGTGTGCATATCTACCATCCATATTCTGATTCAGCATCCACATAAAGGACATCCTAGTTCCGAGTGATAAATACCCAAGCCATACATGAGGATAAAATCATAAAGAAAGAAAGAAGGCAAGGAAGATAATAGCAGGCATTGTGTTACTGTTATAATAGACTTCAATGTCAATGATCGGTGAACGGCTTTGGGGACGCAGAGCATAATGTGCCCGCCCCACCACCACAAGTCGCATGTAACCTCAATATGCTTCCATCCAAGATACCAAATCCCACCAAGCATGATTTACATATTGTCAGGCTGTTCATATTGAGCGGTGTCATCCAGGAGACTGGTTACGAGTCTATAAGTCACCCACCCATCCCAACTCCAATCAAAAGGCATAAGTTTGTAAGAAAGTAAAATCGCTAGATCCATTACATAGAGCTTACGTTGTTGTAGCAAACTTGGATGATGTGTTGGTAGAGGGTCGGCAGGATGATGTGTTATACCATTTCCCGCCGTTGCAACAACAATATCCTGTCCATCCACTATGCTGATCATCCAATGTCCTTACGTTGATTGGGGTGGACCCACAGTCGCCGGCTGCACGACAGAATATGATGATGAAAAGAAGAAATCAGTAGAAGATAGCGTTGCGTGCTGCCACTGCAATGAACTTGTATGATCGAGTGGACGTCCACTATGGCTAGAAAAAGGTATTGTGTTGCACCACAGATCAATGTCCTTTCCTTCCGAAGCCCACCGATCATGGCATCCATCCGATATATATATCTAGCGATAGGACCCATTCCAATCCAAAAACATGAAGGCAGGAGTCAGTAAGATATTAAAATAGCGGAAGGCCGCTAAGTCCATTACATCAAGCAATGATGAAAGAATGAGAGGATTGATAATGTGCATTGTGTTGTCATAGTCGACTTGGATGATTATATGGGAAGGGGTTAAGGATGATGTACTGCACCATGTTCCGCCGATGCAACAACAACATCCTCTCCATCCGCTATATCGATCACCCAGTGTCCATTTATATCGCAGTATCCACATAAATGACATCCCAGACCCAGATAATAGAGACGTTACACCTACAGTACGTCCGTCGACCGGAGTCGACCCGCAGTCGTCAACATACGACAGAATATAATAATGAAAGCAAACATAAGTAGAGATAGTATTACGTGCTACCCCTTGAATAGATTTGCATGATCAATTGGAATTTCAGGACAGGACAGGACAGGACAGGCAGAAAGGAGTATTGTGTCGCAGGTGACTTGCGATGATAATCTCATTTTCGTCCAAAGCCCGCCGATCATCGCCTTCGTATCCAGCGCTAGCATCGCTCTTCCACCTCCCATCTACTGCCGTTCCCATTGTCTCTGGGATCCGGTCAGCGAGATTGAGATCTCTGAGCATCTGTCATCATTAACATCGCCCTCTCCGATTCAGACTGTTACGTTCGATCGAAGGGATAAGGTGCTCCTATGACGACGTTGGAGCCTGAAACGGTTGAGAGAATGCTGGAGCAAGTCTCGGATGAGTGGCATCACGTCCGTTGCGAAGTCTAGTGCCAAGACCGCCGCGCCTGGCCGGGGTTTGTGCCGAACCTAGTCCGTTGCCGGCACTTGTTGCGAGACGAGTGACGGGGCGTGGCTGTAGTGACGCCATCGCAGCGGCGCATCATGCGCTCTTCCATCTACTGCTGTCCTCACTGCCTCAGCACGTCCGTTCAGCGAGCTTGTTTAATCAAGAATTTGATGTGCAAAATACAAGATACCTGTCTCCCAACCATCGCTATTCGTACTGCTCGCTCTCCGTCATTGTCCTCAACTCAGTCTCCCGATTTTGCCCTATTCGGGCACTACGTCGGAGGAAAGAACGCTACCGGACTGAACTACCGTCTCAGGGCATTACAGCATGCTTATATTAAGACAGATAGTTAGAGATCCGAATGAAGTAGGGTGTGTATCGTGTACTTTGGGATGGCTCGCATGACCCTGGGAGTGTGTCGTCCCATGCTTTTTGCTCTGTAGTTTCTAAAATAACATTATAAATTAGATCAACGATTAGGAATAAGATTTGATGGACTTGTTGCATATAACAACGGATGTGATGAGTATGAGAACAGAAGTCATAATCAAACAAGCACTCGAGCACATTATTTTCTCTACCCCGGCTCGCCGTCTGCCCACGTCTGCAGATCTGTCTCATCGGATCTATGCATTCTGTTAAGGAAATAATGCATGCTATTTTCGTATGATGTTACAGAGGATGAGCCGGTCCGACGATATCACACTGCTCATTGCCTCGCAGACACGTAAGTTGCTCAAACCTTCAAAGTCAGACCCACCTCGCTCACTTTGTTATTCATAAAGTTTACCAATCTCGATTTCCTTATCTTGTAGATGATTATAGATCTGTAATATATTTTGCACTTCTACTCCTCCCACCATTGTGCCGGTAATCCTTCACTTCCGTCGTTGATTCTCCTCGCAGACTAGCAATGGAGCAGAACCTGAAATCAAGCACCACCAATTGTGCTTCGCGTTTCGTCAAAGTTCGTCTCAAGACTATTTGTATGTTTAATCGAATGGAGGCTCAACTTCACAATTATATTACTTCTCTCGTAATGTCCGAAAGTCTAATAGTCAATTCACCGAACATGCTTAAGATACCGTGCCTCATTTAACTATCATATAATTTAACTATCATTTAGTGATTTTGGATCAGAGTAGATGAGATTCATTCCACGTTGTAGTACAGTAGCTGTAATATCTCTGAACCACATCGTCTTCACAACAATCATTGAGATTAACTTCCCCCTCTTCTCTTACACTCTTCTGACACTGTTCAAAAATCAGTTGCGCTGTTAACATGATGCTACCAGAGACTCTATTATTAAAAGGCATAGTTTAATGACATGGCGAAAGTAGGCAGATATTCCTGGTATTTACAACATAATTATGGTTTCATTCAGGTCTGCAAAAGCTTTATTGCACGTTATTCCTAACAGATTTAAACCTGAGTATAATTATACTTAACATAAAACAATAGAGATAAGTTGATTCTTAAAACTCGAGGCCATGTTGACAAACTCTCACCAATCTCTACTGACACTTCGACTTGAAGCGTCATTAAGTTATTTTCTCCACTGGTGAGGAATTTCACTATCAAGGTAACTTGATGTAGAAGGTGCTGGGAACATTCATGAACAGATTCAGTTTGTTTCCATCAAAATTGTACCTTGAAACAACTGAAACTCACAATATTCAAGGACCTATGTCGCTATGCCAGTTGTAAGTGTTTTGATTCTGAGTTTTATGATGTCTAACTGTCAGAAGCTCCTTATCTATCTTCTATTGATTTGATCTGGAGGTGGATAAACCGGCTGCATATAAGATAGCAAGAAGTCTGGGTAGCCGTCTCATTAGCTACCCTGCACTATTCCTTTTCTATGTCCACCATATCCATCACTGAATTGACACAGGAATACTTCCATGTGTATGTCTTTGTGAATCCTTTCTCACATGGATGCTCCTGACAATACTCATTGTAGGAGAGTAGGCAGCTATGCTAATATGGCTGCACTGGGTAATTCCTTACTATATTCCGAATATATATCACAAATCTTATAAATATTCAAAGCTTTGATAGTCTATGATACCCTTCTAACATTAGAAGATGAAATCGCTTTCATATGGAGCAAAAAGTTTGGCCTGGGTTCAATACTATACATTCTAGCACGATACTGCATTGTGTCATCCATAAGCATTGGATGGTGCTTTGACATTCTAAATTACGAAGGAGTTCTCTCCCTGAAGGTACATCATTTTCATCTTAAATTGTTAATTTCATAGAACATAATATAACCTCCTTTTAGTAGGTGAATGTAGTCATTGAATAGTGAGAATGACAAATCAAAGAATATTTGGAAACAGAATGTTAGAAATCCTAGATGCGTTACTCACTGTTCTCCAACTTGGAGCTGCAACTGTGATCCACAGTATGTCACAATGGTTGGCATTTGTTTCAAAGTCTAATATACCACATTCAGCTTTGCTAATAGGAAGAGCATATGCTGTTTCAGGAGGAAACTCATTTATAGCAGCTGGCTTAGGTCTGATCATTGTGTTGTATAATGGGCTTGTCATTGTATGTTTTCTTGTTTCCAAGTGCTAGACCCACACTAACATTGAATCTCTAGAGCCACCTTGTGCTAATTTTAACTAATATTCTTAATCCTCCAAGAGTATACTTCACTCTGTAGGTTCTGCAATTCTGCAAGCTGAGATAAAGTATTAACATGCAACTAGAAGTAGCAAACCACTACTATACTGATACTGATAGTGTTCTCCAGGTTCTGCAGTGTCTGTTACTGTCCTGATATCTGATGGCACAGTCATGGCAATTACAGCATATTTTGCATGGACATCCAGCAAACAGCTGCAAAATATGTTTGGTACCAGGCAATCTTTAACTGTAATCTTCCTGCAGCAAGGTGAATGTGAAGAGGGATCAATAAGAACATTAAAAACTAATATACTACTTATAGGCATTGTGCGCTTTTTGTAAGCTATCACAATTTATCCATGAGAATGTCTATAATCATCATATAAATCAGTATAATCTCTATATGGTCCCTAGAGGATAGTATCTCATATAAAGTCCTGAATGTAAGTAAGGTAGTTTTGGTGCGATATAATCACATATCACCAATTTAGCCATTCCTTGCTGGTTTTGATGTTGGCCTTGAAAATGTGTCAGTCACAATTTTTAATATATTACCTATACTAATCACTTATACAGTATATCAGTCATTCTTATCTGCCAATTCATACTTCAGCTCCGCAAGTTCAACACAAGAGTTCAAACTGTTCTCTCAGTCCACATAGCATCAACTCCTGGTATCCGAGGAAGGCTTCAACGCATACATGAAACTCATATTGAAGAATTTGGAAATTCAGGGATAGAATATGAATTGGAAACAGAAAATGACATGGCAGAACTTGAAGGAGATACTGCACCCCCTGCTGGTATTGATACTGAGGTCCATATCACAGCAGAGGAATTCCCTTGGGCAATAAACCCAGTGGAAAGTGCTCCAGGCACTTCAGGATCAGGAAACCCATGAACAATCTTGATATCATTCTTTGAATATGGTATGTGATTTTTGTAAGGAATATGACACTGTTTATAATATTGTGATGAAAGGCATCCAATTCCCTAACTTGGCAGAAAGACCACTTTACTTTATTCCTCTTCTTGATGAAGAGATTGGAAACATATTATATATCAATTACAAGGCTTGTGAGATTTATTCCCACTCTTAGCTATTCCTGTATGAAACTATTTATATATAATCTTTGAACAAGGATCTGGAAGATATTATGGATTGGAAGTTCCCTCAAAGGTCATAGGGACACAAGCTGATAAATATGTCAAGAGGATAGAATGCATGTTATGATGTTGGTCAGTTAGAAATAATCTGAATTCAGGGCAGAACAACTACACTACTTACTGTGCTGCAAAGGTTCTGCTTCAAACAACTCAAGAGTCTTTTTGTCAAGGAAGACACTTCGAAGTTCAGAATTAAGCCACCAGACAAAGACAACGCTGTGGATTAGTGAATCAGCATCAAACGGAACAACTTCGAGTTCAGGGATTTTCTATGAGATCCAACTTCCAACTGATAAGTGAAAGATAATCAATTACAAAAGAGATAGAACAGTAATTTCTTACTTAATATACCTTGGCAGTCCTCAGCCTGAACTCCTTCAAGTGTATGACTTCGAAGGGTACTGGATGGCTGAATAACTCGGAGCCACTATTTATGGCAGGTGTCGAAAAGGTGGATGGCAGTAGAATGATCCGGTGAGGGAAGCTTAGATGCACTACAAAACTCTATGACAGGCATGAGATATGGTGTATTCAGCGTGTGGAGGGATATAGCGTACATGGGGATAGCTATCATACAACAGCGGTCATACAAGTTCAGCGTTCACATTCTGGTGAAGTGTGTTGAGAGCAGCCTCATAAGGGCTAGACAAGCTGGTAGAGGGTGGCGCAATGGACATGTATTCTAAAAAACTAAAAAATAATGTCTGATATCTGATCTCATTGAGTAAAACGAAATGCAATAAAAGAAAATGTACTCACATAGTACAACAAATTCGATTCATCCTAACCATGTCGATCAAATCCTCCAACCCTAATCCTCTTAGATCAAGCGGATTCTGAGACGAGTAGTGTGTTTATGTGGTAAATGACTTCCATCAGATAAATATTCCATAGTCAAGTATGCACGAGAATATAGAGGACAGCATCTTGGTGCCAGAAGACAGCTTGTCATGAAAGCAGGATTACCTCGTGAATTACGAAGAGTCCACGAGTTCTCTGAGGTACCGGCCGCTGGGCGAACGAAAGGATGGATCAACCGGTTAGGAGGATGATGAAGAATTATGTACATGCCTAAGTTAATGTCCTACCTTTGTATACACTGAAGAAGAAGGAACATACAGCGCAATAGTCTCAAGTGATTTTGGACGTTTAACGTGCGTTTGACATCCCTAATATCGGCCTCCCGTCCTGGAGACTTGAGCTTGGTGTTGCGGAAATGATTGAATAGGATACTGAGAAGAGGCCATAGCAGGCTTCAATCCTTTCTGGGTGGTTTGGAACCTGCGAAAATGGTGAGATTCGCCGACGAAAAGCGCAAACAACTTACCACGGAGGGTGGCTTCGTTGAGCGAGATGCGGACCTTGCGACTCGATCAATCCAATACGAGGGGATGGTCATTAAGCATCATAGATATGAAAGCTTCCGTGTCTGTAGGTGCTTCACTAAACTGTGCCTCGAGGAGGATGAAAGAGAGCTGTGGCATGACGAGATGGACGCCATGAATCCACGCTGGGACTCGGGAGAGATGTTTGGTATAAGCTGCTTGGACGCCTGTAAGATACATGGCAATTTCGATTTAAATGAGAGGAATG